>PVIY010041958.1:0-21282 GCA_004026745.1 Myrmecophaga tridactyla | reverse complement strand
GGTTAGTTCTCTTTGGCCAGGTTTCTATCATTTAATAAAGCTGAGGAAAAATGACTATAATCTCACCAGCCTGAATTTATTGTGTCATACAGATGTGCCTTAGGATAAATATAGGACATAACTTCTTTAGTCTCCAAATTACTTACTGTGATAAACATCAAGCAAAAAGACTTTATTTCACGGTACTTGAGAGTATACTGAACATCTGAAAATGCATTTTTTGTGGCAAAACTCAAAATCTGTAAAATTTCAGAAATAAGATTTAGAGGGTCCTTATCGCTTTCACCAGCTGCACCCATTCCTCGGATACTGTGAGTGTTCACTGAAAAAGCTCACTGCTGCCTTCTTTTTCTGAGAATTGCCCTCTGCTGGATTGGATTCCCCTAACAGAGATGTTATGGGCTCTTCCCTCCTCTCTAATATATATCGGTTTTCTGGCCTCAAGGTGGGAGCAACCCTGATGTAACTCATGCACACTCCAGACTCCCTCTGGGCCTAAGCTAAAGCTGGACTCCAGCTGAGCCCACTCTGGGTTTTCTCCTCCAGGCCCCACCTGCTTCCCTTGCTTCCCTTCTCCTGAGAACACTTCTCAGTAAAGAGCACTCAGGAACCTGACCTACAACATAACAATTTTCCCCTTGCAAACATTTTAAGAATGACAATTGTCTCTGAAATCATTATTTTGAAAATAGATTACTAGCATATTGTTGATTTGAGATACTGTTGCTAGACATTAAGATGTAAGCGAGAATCACTAGAAATCTGAATTAGAAGTACACCTGAAGAAAATTTTAGGTAATTAAATAATTTTTCCTATACCTTTAATCTTCTTCCATGCCAATGCAGACTTTCAGTGCTTCCCTAAACTTTTTCCCAGGTTTCTCTGACTTCCTCAAGTCTTGTTTGCTGGGGTAAGTCATACTGCTCAGAGTTTGGCTTGTTGCTTCAGACCCTCGGAGGTTAAGTGTTTTCAGAACATCTTGTACTTAACCATAATCCCCAGAATAATCTTTCAATGGTGATTGCCTGTATATGCCCCTCCCCCCATAAATGACTTGTCCTGTACATTTTCTGAAGTTGAGGCAAGGACCATGTCTTATTTATTGTTATTCCCCTACTCAAGGGACACTGCACATTTGCAGTGTACTTAAAAACGTGTTGAATGATGACTCCTTTATGTCCATGATTTATATATTATGTACAGTGAAGGAAACGTGCTGGCTTTAGCATATAAATTAAATTACATGGGTCAAAGAATGGAAGTGTCTTCACAATTGTCTTAGTTTCCTTAGTGTTGCTGTAATAAAATACTACAAACAGAGTGGTTTAAAACAACAATTTAGCGTCTTCATTTCGGATGCCAGAAGTCTGAAATCAAGATGTCAAAGGGACCATGCTCCCTCTGAAGTCTGTGGGGTTCGGGCAGTACCTGGCCAGAGGTCTGTGGCATGGCTCAACCCTGCCTCCATCACATGGCCATCTGCCTCTCCTTGTCTGTGTCCAGTTCTTTCTTTCCTATAAAGATACTAGTCATATTGGGTCGGGAACCACACTAATTCAGTTTGGCCTCAATTAGTAATACTTCAAAGATTTTATTTTCAAATAGGATCCCATTACAGGACTTAAGCATATTCTTTTGGAGAATACAGTTCAATTCATGACACCATCTTAAATTACAAATAATAGAGCCAACTTGTTATTGATAACTGAAAAAGAGACACTAGCTGGTAAAACTTGAAGAGGACTGTATTGGTCAGGGTTCCCCAGGGAAACAGAACCAACAGAATACATATAAACACAAACTATATGTACACAAAACACATAAACATGATGAGATTTATAATCAGAATTAGCTTATGTGGTCGTGGGGATGGGCAAGTCCAAATTCAATAGGGCAGGTCACAAGCTGGGAAATCTCATGAAGGTCTTTGATCAATTACCCGAGAGAAGCTGGCTGGCTGAAGTAGAAATGGAAATTCTCCTGACTGCTGAAAACATCAATTCTCCCTTTAAAGCCTTCAACTAATTGGATGAGACTCCTCTCTTTCCTAATGGCAATCTCCTTAGTCAACTGTAGATGTCATTAGCCACAGATGCAATCAACTTACTGATGACTTAAATCCACAAAATATCCTCAAAATAACAGGTACATGCTTGTTAGACCAAAAAACTAGACACCATAACCTAGCCAAGTTGCCATATATACTTAGCAATCATAGTGATCAAGCCAACAATATAAAAATAGCATGAGTATAAGTTTTAGGATGTCTAACTTCAACAATAAAATGCTCAGTCTATGCTATATACAGTATGTTAATTCAATTCAATTATAGTTGGGTAAACATGGGTTATAGATGCAAAAAATCATAAGCAATGCAAGATAAAATATGTTAATGTGACAAGCACATGTATAAGCAAGCACTTTATGAGATGGATCTTGTTGAATGGGTTCTGGTTGAGTAAGCTGAGAGTAGGCTTTCCACTTAAATACTATGGAATAAAGATGAAGAGACAAGTATGAAATTATTCTGCCCAATATTTTTAATTATATGAGAAAGTAATGGGTAATGAGAATTACTCAGTATAATTTTCCCATTTTTTAATTCCCCTATTGAAAGTGGAGTGTGTCTCCATAGTTAAGGTCCAAGTGAATCTGAGTCACATATATGCTTTCCTAGTGTGGGTGTATGTATGTGTGTATGTATATTAAAGTCTATATATTACCCAAGAGAGCCTCAAAGGGAGAAAGCCAAGGGCATGAGCCATTTTAGGAGAGGCAGAGTGAGAGACTCATTACAAGTCAAAAAGGCTCAGAAAAAGCTATAAAAAAAAAAAAAAAAATGGAGCCGGGAGTCCAGAGTTAGGCCGAAACTGGAGAGTAACAAGGTAAGGTAGGTGATTAGAAATGAAGACTGGGGACACATCTGCCTTTATCAGCATTCTATTGGTGCTTGGGCCTGTGGGCCTATTTAATGGTCAAAAGCCACTTGATTCCACAAGAGGCGACCACACATGTTTCTGAAAATAATTGAATAAAAAAAGATTATTTTATCCCTTTAGAAAGTATGAAGTCAGTGGAGAACATGGAGAAAAATTGCTCAAAATCTTGACAGACATGGAGTTATGTCAGTCTACTTCCATTTACAGAATTAGCCATTGTATTTCTAACGATTACCTTTATTCAACTGTAGCAACAATAGTAGGAAAAATATGAAGGTGAATTGAAAAAAAATCACTTCAATTATAAGGAAGCCATCATACACATTCATGGACTTCCTTAGTAACTGGAGATTTAAAGTATCTAGGTATCTATCTGGTAGTAGTATGGGTACTTGTAGTATAATATCTAAGTATCTAGGTTTCTAGTAGCATAGCTACTAGTATAGTAGTATAGGTACTAGTAGATAGTATCTAGGTATCTAGTAATATAATACCTAGGTATCTAGTAGTTTCCAGAACCTCACAGAACTGACCCTCTAGGGGAACTACTACTTCTGCTTCGATCAGGAAGCAGAGGAATCCAGAAGTCACTACAGAATTTAGAGCTCAAAGACGAACCACTGTAGCTACAGTGAAGAGACCAGGAAGCCCCTGCTGCCACCACAATAGCCTTGTGAAACTGAAGAAACTAGAATTTGAGTGTTGGAAACCATCACAGAAAAATCATGCTCCACATTCTTGCTTGTTGTCAGAAAACACTGGAAGGGGCAGGAGGATGACCTTCACTCCCTCCTGCCTTCCACATCTCAACAAGTGCATCACACTGGCTGAACCTAATTTGCATCTGGGACTTGAATTGCCTGGGAATTTAGGAAATGCACATTTTAGCTTTCCAGCCTCTGCAGTACAGAAATGCATACTAAGGAAGTAAAGAATAGTTGCAAACTGGCCACTTTCAACCATACTGAGATTCAAAGACATTAAGAAATTTCTTCTCTGAGGTCACAGGCTAGTGAATGCTAGAGGAAAAAATTGAATTCAAGGATTTTGGCTACTTGCCCAGTATTCTTTCTACTACATCACTCTATAGCACTGATTGCTCTCTGAAGACATTTGCCAAAGGAGACATATTTTCAAATTTGTGCTAATTATATTTTTCACTGAAGCATTAATTCAGGCATCTGTGAATATTGCTACTTTTTAGTCTTATGTCAAATCTAGTTCCTCTTCCAAATTCAGACTTAATCTCATTTTACAGTACTTACAGTTAAACCAACAATGCCAGCGTTTAATACCTTTGAGTATTTTTCTCAGCAGGCTTGCTGCTTAATCCATTTAATGTCAGAACAATACAGACTCTCTTATTAAAATGGGGAAAAGGACATTAGCAGGGACTGCATTAGTGGCTTTCTTTGTGCTGGGTAAATTCTGCCAATATGGTAATATTTGTATATTGTCTTTACTGTAATTTGTGTTTTCTGCTGATCATCGAGAAAGATATTAAAAAAGAAAACTTTGGGATGTTAAAACCTCTTGAATTTTAATCATATATAAAAGAGAAATAGAAAAATGGAAGCTCCCTTAAGTAAATCTTTCTAGGTATGTATTTTAATATTACAATTATTTAAACTATAAAATATTTTGATAAGAGAAATTATTTATGCATAATATATCAGTAATGTCTGATTCATACTGAATTAAATAATAACTTTTCAGTTCAAATGCTTTTAAAGTAACTTTGGGAATATTTTTACATGCATACTTAAAGATATGATAAATGTAAGTTACTAGATACATTTCTGTTTAGACTTAAGTACTAAACTGTGCTAAAATTAAAAAGGGGGTTAAATTCATGTGAAGGAATTAGAGGGCATTTGCAGTAACCACAATTAGTAGTAACTGACTTGTTTGCTCTCTTTAAACAAGGAAATAAATAATACCATTGGCCACAAGTTGTTGGAGGAAGTGGACCTAGTAGTTTTGTATTGAGAGTATACAGAGCATAGTAAAGGAACTGTAAATGCATTGCAAGTTCAAATGAAGCTGAAGTTACATAGATGTCTTGAGTAGATTAGGCTGCATGAAAATCACAGGTTGCTTTTCTCAACATATTAATCAGAGATAAAGAATGCTAAGCTTGTCATAATTAGAACAATTTGTGAGTCATAAAAAGCTCTTGTATTCAGCATACAAAGTAGTGAAGATTGTGATTACTATAGGGAGAAGTTTTGGGGACTCACTAAAGAAAAGTCACTGATCCAGAGAAAAATCTAAACATTTCTATTTGGTGTTGGAATCTGGTACCATTTTTGAAACACTGAAGTTTTCACCACTGAAGTACACTATAATATATGTATTTTTAAATTCATATTACATATAAATATGAGTATGTGTATATTAGAGTAAGATCATGGGAGAGGGGTTTTCCCTTTGCTTTTTACATGGGTAATTAAAATCCTAAATCAATTTAACTTTTAATTTCATTTGGATTAGAAAATGTACAAAAAAGCAAATTAATTGAAATACTATACCATTTTTTTTTAAAAATAATCTTTCACATTACAGTCTGCTGTGTTATTTGATAGATAAGTTAGAAAGTATCACTTTAAAATTAGGACACTATCTCAGTTATCCAGAATATATAGTGGCCTATAAAAAATGATTAAAGATCATAAGTATATATTATCAATAAAAGGAATTTTAAAGATTATATATATATTTTTTGAAAACTTGCTATAAGTCCATCTCATAATTCAATGAGAAAAGACTTAATTTTTCATTAATCTTTAGGTAAAATAATTCCATGGTGAAACATATTTACTATTTTCTGAGCCTGATAATATGTTGATTGATACAGAACTCAGAAATTACTGGCTTAGACAAGTTAATGCTATTATTTATTACCAAAGTAACCATTATTATTCTACTCATTTATTAAGTTATGTAGTTTTCCAATAAAATTTAAGCAAATTGCCATTTAGAATCTTTACTTTTAAGATATAATGGTTTATAAAAAGCATGACATTTCACTTGGAGAACTGATATATTATGCTCATTTCTCTGAAAGGATGTTAAAAGGCAAGAAAAGGGCTATTTGGTTACAGCTATTAAGTACTAATGATTATTATCACTGAAAAAAATTTGGATTGACAGATAATAATGAAATTTCTTTTAGAAGAATTGAGAGCTTGTGTGCCTAAACACTCAGACTACTTTATGATTCATTAATACCTTTACCATGAACAAACTTACTTTTTAAGTATTACCTGCTCTATCTGAGGCTATTTCGTTTATTAATGTTTCATGGAAGGCATGTTCATATATATTTGAAACAGCTATCGAAATGTCAACCTTTTTATCCTCTAAAATAGACAAGTACCATAATCAATGCAAAATGGTTGCTGGGATTGACTTATCCTATACTAACTTCTACTTATCACTTCCACTTTTCTCATCACTCTGAACTAAAAAGAGTGATACAAGTTAACATGTTATGTTTTTCATGTACTCTCCTGTTCATTGAAAGCACTAGTTAGAGATGCAGTGATATCTAATCCACCATATCAATGTTACTAGCAAAATTCAGGTTGATGTTTTTACTGATATGAGTGTATGCTGATTTTTTTGGTGGTGGTGGTGGTGGTGATTTGCTTTAAAGAACTATCTAAAAGTAGGCATGAATATGACCACTCACAATTAAATCCTAGATTAAAATAGTAAATAATATGAAAACATACAAATACAATTATCTAAGAAATTAGATTTCTGAAAATCCTGGATTCTAGGCAGTTTATATATGAATTATTTATGTTAAAAATAATCTGCTTGCCATTTCTTTAACTATCAATGTATTCCAAAATAATTCTTTGTTTTCCATGCATTTTTCAGCGACACATTGACTTTATGAAACTCTTTATTTATTGGGTCAGGTAACTGGAATGGATTCAACCCAAAGCAGGAACTGAAAGAATTTAAGAGACGCCCAAGAACTGACAGTAAATTGAATTCTTCTGACCCCATTTCACCAGGACTCCTATCTTCTCTAAAGCCAGATGGGAACTCCATCAATGTTCAGGCAGGAAAGCAACGCAACTAAAGTTTAAAGTTTTACAAGGGAAATTCTTATACCCTGCCTTAGGAGGGAAGGGTGGAGAATGTACTGTATCACAGTACACTCCACCCACTGCTACATCCCCTTCATTAATTAATTATTACATAATTTCCTTTATCATTATCAATTTTCTAATCTGGTAATAGCACATATTTCCAACGCTATGTATATTATGAAGTTTGGTTGAGAAGGAAAATTATTTATGGGACATTTTTTGCATAAGCATTAATGTGAAAAGATTTAATGTAGGGTACAAATGAACATTTTTCCCCAAAATTATTATTTTAGCATGTAAGCCTTACAGATATAAACACTAACTATTGATGCATTATAAAGCTTTAGAAAAGTCAGAGATGAAAGTGGTTAAAGAAAAAAATGAAAGTTTATAATATAAGAACAATGAAAAAGTATGTATATGGTATTAGAAAGCTGACTGGTCGGGCGGCTGCCGTGGCTCAGCGGGTGGAGCTCCGACCTGCCGTGCTGGAGGTCTGGAGTTCGATCCCTGGTGCCTCCTGCCCATATGCAAATTAAAAAAAAATAATAATAAAAAAAAAAAGAAAGCTGACCGGTCAATACAGCAAAATGAATAATTCTGGTTTTCAGAGTCCAGCTAAACCCTTGAAAGGCACAACTGCACCTATACTTCTCAGTCCACAGAAGAAACAAAATGGGAATTTGGGCTTCTAAATTGGTTCTGTAACTGGAGAAATACAGAAACTTCATTCAACTCTTTCATGTATCTTCCATCTGTTTCCTGTAATATTAAGGGTTAGAGCAAGTTCTAAAGCTTTGTTTTATATAAGAGCTGGGTGTTTAACATATCAATCCTAGTGTCACCTTCCACTGAAACAGTTATCAGACTCAAATAATCCTTTTGCCTCTGAATTTTAAACTTGAAGTTAAATGGTTGTTTTTGCTCCTGTTTTTTCCTCCAACTTTTTATTGTGAAAATTTTCAACATATGGAAATTTTGAAAGAATAATAGAATGAATGCCGGTATGTCCTTCACAATTGCATGTGTATAAATGAATATACATCTATTTATGGCTCTATATATCTGTATTCACTTGACTGAACCATTTTTAAGTTGCAGACATTAAGACACCTTACCCCTAAATGTTGCAGCATGCTTTTCCTAAGAATAAGGATTCTCTACTTCATAAATATAATACCAATATTGTCTCTAAAAATCCTAATGATCAGGCCACAATCCGGGTCAATTAAATAACAATTTCTAGACCAGAGAGCCAGATGTCCATATGTTTTAACATTCTTTAGGTGATTATAATGTGTAAGAAAAGTTGAGAACCACTGTCTACAGATTGATTAAATTCAACTTCAATATTTTCAAGAAAGAATACATTGATTTTGCTTTTTAAATATGCATAAAATCATGTAGTGTTTTAAAGTTTAGCAAATCTAAATTACATACTTTAGGTCAGAGTTTCACAAAAATTTACATTTCTTTAAGCTTTTCTTATAAAGTCGTAATTTTTTCTTTTTCTCAATAGTTTTTCCTTAATCTAAATGCATTTAATCTTCATTTCGGTTTATTCTGTTTATGATTTAAAGTGAAAAAATTTATGTATATAGTGTTATGTAGATCCTAATTGTATTTATCCCAATTGCTACATGGCTTTAAATAAAAAAAGACATATATATATATATATATATATGAGAGACATATAAATTATTTAATAAAATGTTTAATAAGTGAGATAGGACTTTTAGCTTCATTTTTTTCATAATCTTTCCCTTCATGAAATTTCACATTTATAATAAAAAGTCCAAAAAGCAAAAATCAAAATCTAAGTAAGCCTAAATTGTGTTAACTTTAATAGAGAGTGTTCTTTTATGTGTTAGTCTTGATGTTTCTTATGACAAAGTATTATCCTTAATAAATTTTACTTTGACTAATAACAAAATATCCCTATTTTTTATGGAGGTTTCCTTGTCAGTTTTAGCATTGACATTAGCCTAAAAGATATTTCCAAAGTTCTTCACACCTGTTAATTACTTGTTTGGTGCTTTTGAGTAGGACATTTTTGTAGACTAGTCAAGTAACTCAGAAAGGCATTATGCATTTAGAAATAGCCTTTAGAAACAGCCCCTAGTCTGTTCTTCAGTGCTAGAGTAAAAAAAAGTGATGAACAAATGAAATTATTTTAAAGAAATAAAATAGTTCCAGCTGAGATAAGATATATATTTTAGACTGAAACAGGAGTTTACAAGAACTGGATTCTATTCTGGGTGTGATCCACAGGCCACTTCACCCATCTGGGCCTGACATTTCTCATCTGTTAAATGAAAGGTTTAGCTATGCCTAAGTTTTTATAGCTTTCTCAGTTTGGTGTCTCAGTAATTTTTCCATGTTGTCACAGACTAAAAGAAATCAGACTCAACAACTGCACTTAAGTGCAAGTTAAGTTCAAGATTATTATGTATGTTTCTCCTAATAATTTAGTGGCTATTTGAAGAAATAAACGTACCTTTTTAAAAAAATATTTTATTTTAGTCTTAACGGGATGTGTGTGTCTGATGGGTACTGCATAACTTCCAAAACCCTGCAGTCAGGTTGGAAATCAATATCTTCATTTTCTGTTCCACATTGATTTTTCCAGTCCTTGCATTTTATCACAGCTAGTTACAACAGCCCATCTAGATATGATTTCATCGAGAGGAATGAGGAACCATTTAACATTGGAGCTGTGAACCACCTCTTGCCAGGGGTTTACATGGTATCCAATTGTTACTCAGTATCACTGAGTTTCCCTTGAAAATTTAAAATATCCCAAGATGGTACTCCCAGGGCACTGGGTACGGTTTGGGAAGCATGGGGTTATGCTCTCTAAAGTACGTTATACGCCACAGAATATAAGTAAAAAAGATAATTCTGAAGGCCTGGAATAAAGAGCTGCAGGAATGAAGAGGAAGTGAAAATTCTACTTAGCGACCTGATTGCATGAATCTCTTCCCCTCCCCCCTACTCCCACAAGATGTCTCATTATGCTTCGGATCTCAGCTCAATCCTCTTCTAGGCAGCTTCCCCTAAGTCATATCTCCCAATTACACATTCTCATCGTGCTCGTACAGCACTTATTATTATTGCAATTACACATTTATTTGTGTACCATTTGATTAATTCTAGTTTCTCCCATTAGAATTTAACACTGAGAGGGTTATCTCTGATATGTCCATTGTATCCCACAGCATCTGGCACTGGAAACCTTGATGAATGAAATCAAAGTACTGTGATAAAACAGGTTTCACATTCTTTTTTACGCCCTATATTCTTAAACAACGGTTATCTATAAAAGCATTCCTGAAATTTACTTCTTTTTCTCAGTCTAACAGGAAAATGGAACCCAAACATAATAGGCTGTATCTGAAACCTCAGAAAATAATCACAAAACTAATTAGAAGGATGGTGTTGCTTTGGATAAGGCAGTCAAATATTCATGAAGTCTTTTAAGCAAATTACTCATTATAAGAAAAAATCATATTACTCTCCAAAAACTGCCTATAGAAACTTCAAAAATTTTAGGGGATGGCCACAAACCATACTTTAAGCTAAAAGAAATGCTTTCAATTTTTTGATGCACTCAGTTTGAGGTTACAAATTTACTTGTCAAAATGGCTTGAAGGCATTTGAACTATAGGAATAGATATGATGTGAGATGACATTTAGGCATCCTAATCTGCATACTCTTCTCTGTCTATGTCCACTATCTTGGCTAGCAGCATCTACAGAAATTGTGGATGCCAGCCTAGAGTGCTCTCTTACCCCCTATTTCTTTTTTTTTTTTAAACTTTTTTATTAATTAAAAAACTTAACAAAAGAACATTAATATATCATTCCATTCTACATATACAATCACCCTATTTCTTTATCCTTTCTATCTTCATCTGTGTTTTTTCTCTTCTCTCCATCCCACCTGCTACTTGCCTGGACTTTCACTTCAACTATTTCAACAACTACCCAACTAATTTCTTTGAATCTAATCTTTGTAATCCAGCTTCCATGAAAGATGAATACCTCTCTTCATCCCAGAGAGGTTTTCTAAAACACCAGAATGCAATCTCTTGCTAAATATATTTAAAAAGATTCCATTGCCTACAAAATAAATTTTAAACTCTTCATCAAAGCTTTATGAATTAATCCCCAAATCCCTGAACAGCATGCCCAGCTCCTCTCTCCCTCTGTCCCAATCACACCAGACTGCTACTTATTCCCAACACTTCCTGCCCTAAGTGCTTCCCCATTTCCTTGCTTCCACTAACCTTACTGAAACCTGACCTTGGAATAACAGTTATCCTGACATTATACTGAGAAGTGTGGAGACAAATTGCTAAAAAACAACAACGACACGACAAAAAAAAAAAAAAAACTGCTGCAAAAATTCCTAGCCTTCAAGTCTAAACTCAAAAGTGACCTTCTAAAGTCTTCCCACGTAGAACAATTTAAGCAGTCCCACTGGTTATCTTTCAATTCACTGTAATTCTCAGTCAAACAGGTGAAGTTAAACTCACTATTTGAGATCGTGTAGCTACAGAAAGTTTGGCTACAGGTAACTTGTTGTCACACCCTTTCCCCGCCTGGAAATAGGTCCACAGAGGAAACCTCTTCTTGACCTCACCAAAATGGCAACTGAAGGGCGCCATTGCGTCTGACGTCATTACGCTCAGGAGGGTGGGGACCCTCCAGGGAAAGAGCCTGACAGGGCGGAGTCGAGCCTGGCAGGGCGGGACCGCGATGGGCGGGGCGGCCGCCGTGAGGGGTCCCGGGCCTTCTGCTCTCCTGCCAGCGCGCGCCACTGGAAGTGGTGCAGGCAGAGTGCGCTCGACGCTTGGTACCGACGGCGAGCCCAGACCCGCGAGCTGAAGATAGGGGCAGCCGAGCGGCCGAGCGGAAGTTGGTGACCACCGGGACTGGCGGCTGGCGCCGGATTCCGCGGGCGGGGAAGCCCCGGAGCAGCGCGGCGGCGCCTGTTCTCACCCTCGGGGGCGCGGAGCCGGTCACGGGGAGCGGCGGCACCGCGCACGACCCAGGCCAGGCACCCAAGCAGCCAGCCCGGGCTCCTCCTGCTCCCGGGCTGTCTCACCTGCGGCCGCCCCGCCCACGCCGGTGTCGGCGGCACCTGCGCCCCTCTCCCCGCGCGCCAGGCCCGGGCGCCCCCCGCTGCCGCGGCGCACCTGGAAGCGCCAGGGCTGCGAGAGCCGCGGGGCACCTGGAAAGGCCGGGGCTGCGGGAGCCGCGGCTCGCCTGGAAGGGCCTGGGCTGCGGGAGCCGCGGCGCACCTGGAAGCGCCCGGGCTGCGGAAGCCGAGGCGCCCTTGGAAGGGTCCGGGCTGCGGAAGCCGAGGCGCACCTGGAAGGGTCTAGGCTGCTGGAGCCGCGGCGCACCTGGAAGCGCCGGGGCTGCGGGAGCCGAGGCCCCAGCTTCCGCGCGGGAGGACGCAGGTGGAGCCGGCGGGTCTTCTCGGAATCCAGCGCGGGCGACCGGCTCGCCCGGAACAACGCGGGGCCCGGGGACCTGGGAGGGCCGCCGCTGGCCGGGCACCATGAACGGCAGCAGCGCCAACATCACCTATGCCAGTCGCAAGCGGCGAAAACCGGTGCAGAAAACGTGAGTGTCCGGGGCGGCATCCTCGGGGGAGTGGGAGTGGGGGTGGGGGGGCTGGAAGGCTCGTGGGGTCCGGCTGGCACCTCTGGGAGGGGCCCGCCCCCACACCCCCGCGTTTCGGGCGTTAGGTGGTGTTTCCAACACAGCCGATAGAATCCAGATTTGAAGGTCGGTCGGGAGACTCGGACTTTTTAAATTTTTAATTATTTTAATTAAGAAATTGTCCCTTCTGACACCAATGCCGAGCCCACCCACACCCCACCCCTTCGCAGCTCTGTTCTCTCTTCTGCGGTCCCAATTTGTGGACAGCTCTGGCCTGCCCTGTCCTGCTGGTGGATTAGCTAGCATAAATCTGCTCGAAATCCCCTTCTTATTTTAATGTCCGCATCGGTTAGAGAAGACGACTGTCATAATTCCCAATCTTGGAAAAGTCAGACATCCGGGTAGGGCGAGAAATTTTAAAGAGTTTAAAACGTGCCGTTTTGAAGCTGATTTTAGGGGGCTAGAGCGTCTGGGTTTCTGTTGAGTAGTTTTATTTATTTGATCGTCATTTTGTATCGTCCAGCGTGCCTATAGATAGGTAAAGAGAGTAGTAAGGTTGGTGTCAGGTGTGAGTGGTGCAATGGGGAATTGGATTCGCAGTCACGTTTTTGGGAAGCTTTGTCATCACTTGTGAGGTGCATTTACAGTCTGTAAAGTGAAATATATGGAGCTGTATGTGAGAGAGTCGTATTCATTCTTAGTACCTTCCTCTAATTCCCTTTCTTCCCTACGTCCAAGCCTTTTCAATTCTAGTAGAGTGATTCCAGACTTGGATGGGAGTCATGGGAAGTGGCATATTTGTATGAGATGGCAAGTACTTTAAAATAGTATTAAAAAAAAAATTGCGACAGATTTCCTTTTATCAGTTTCCCGTGTCTATTCCTAATTATAATCTGAGTTACTTTAATTCATCTATATTTTAAAATTTTTTATAAACTATTTTAAAAGCCCATTAAACGTCTATTCAGTACATCAAAAATGTGTATTTTGTTTAAAACTTTAGTTGGTAATGCCAATAGAAAAATAACAGTTTAAGATTTGCATTTGAAACTGATTATTGGTTGAAGATTTCATCATTCTAAAGTTTTAATTTCCTCTTAGATTTTCTGTGATCTTAGTGCCTCAATCTAGACTAAGGAATTGGCATTAACAAAGGATATTGGACCATCTATAAATAGACTGATTAAAATCCAAAAGTCTTATTTATCCTCTGTGTCTGACATTAGGTATATTGCTGAGTCAGCAGTTTCTGTCTGGATTACAGAACAGCGCATTTTGTGAAATAGCTTCTTATGTAAAATTACTTGTCCAATTTAACTTTGTTCTTGATGGTTAAGTTTGGAAATATCCAAAATGCCTGTCCATGAGGCTACTAATATAATACCATCCTTATCTTATCATATAATAGAGTATCATGAGTTTTATGTGTGATCAGAAAATCTGACAGACTCCCTGATGGATTTTTAAGATATGAATTTCAGTCAGTGTGTTACAAAACGACACACCTGCCTTATTATTGTTATTAAATGCTTTAATTTTATATTCATTATGGAAGTCAACATTACTAATTTATAGTTAATATTTTATTAGTTTTCCTTTTGTATTAATTTTTTCTTTTATTTGTATAATGTGGACCCTTTATTATAATCTCCTAATATTTAACATACTTCCTAAGACTTTACTATACCTTATTTAATAATTTCTTGTAATTCAGTGTAACTAAAGCATTTTTCCCATTCACCCTCATTTAGTTAGTATAGATGGCTGTCAGATCTTTACTGAACATCATGCATTACTTCTAATCATATGAATGCCTTAAAATATCATTTATTAAGGAAAGCCTAGTGCTGGCATTTACATGCTCAAGTGAAATGGTTTGCAAACTTCTACCTAGATGAAAAAGTTAACTTTATAATGGAGTTAATCAAAGGGAATGTTGATTTAGGAGTGAGGCCATTAAACCTAATCCTAAGTTTAATGTAATTTTTTTAGTTAAATTACTAGTTTGTGGCTAATGGGGTGTAAAACGTGTCAGCATTCCCACAGGAAAAATCCATCTTGTTCGGTTGACAATACTCTCCAGATCTTCTTAGCTTTGACTCCTTAAGTGATAACTATTTTACTTTTCTTGCATAGAAAATATGTTGTTTAGCACAATTATAAGACTGTTGAAAAACAGTTATTTAAATTTACAGTTCCATAAAATTTGGGGATAGAGTAAGAGACATAATTTTATCCTGAAGCTCTTCCAGCCGTCAATTCAATTTATTAAACAAAATAAACTCCCCCTAGTGGCAGGTCTAACATGGACAATTACCTTTATTAGTAGGAAATACATTTTAAGTGTGTTAAATTTAATCTTACTAAAGTATTTTTTACGTTGTAGATATTCAATAAATGTTTCTTTTCTCTTTGGAGTAGTGGAAATTAGGGAATTGAAGGGTCAGAAGCAAAGTTGAAGAAAGCATCTGATTCATGTTCCTGCCTTCACAAAGAAATTTTCAAAGAGAACTTCAGTAATGGATTCTCCTGTAGCTTTCCTTAGAACATTATTCCAATACTAATAACCTTGCTCACAAAAAGAACAGATATTTTAAAATTTAAATCCTGTTCTTGTTTTATTGAGTTTGGAGATAAAGGTGTTATTTATTTATTGTTTATTTTGTTTCATGAAGTCCACTATTGAATATAAATAGAACCAGCTCTTCTACTGTGATATTAATTCAGGACATATTTCTGAATTTCTGAAGATTTATTAATACAGGAAAAGTTTTAGTGGTACTTCAAATTACCATATTTCTAGAAAGTTAGTTCTGAATATTCACAAATAATAGGTGTTTAATAATGACATCTATATTGCATCTACACTAAAAATGAGTATTAGCAGTAGTATCCACGACAGCCATCATGAAGTACCAGAACTGGAAATAACTTCTGAACTTTAGCTGATCCTTTACTAAAATGCGAGCTGATAAAAACTTTTACTTTGTTAACATAATAATATAAAAGCTTTGCTTTTCTTGCCATTCTTACTAAATTGCTGTCTATTCTCTTTAAATATCATGAATTTCATATGTATAATACTAACTCAGTAAATTAAAATTATGTTGTGTTTTACTGAAAAATGTTTCATTTAAATGCAGTATGATGACATTTTAAAGCTAGAAACTAAAAGGATAGGTCTTTTCAGTTACATAATCATCATTTTTCTTTCAAATAGTATTTTTAAAATAGATACAGTGGCTATGGACACTCCTGCCTATTGGAACTTTGAAACGAAGTAAATCTGAAAGCGTTATTTAATTATAGGTAACACTTATGAGAAGTAAGTGGCAAAACGAGGAAATGGTGAGGTGTAAATTGAAAGAGCACTGGGTCTGAACTAAGAGATGAGCTTTCCTGTCCGGGCTCTTGGTAGCTCTCAGCCAGTCCCTGAATCAATAAAGCAGTTCAGCACTGTCAATCTCACAGGTAAAATTAGCAACACCAAAGTATTATAAAACCTGTAAAGACTGCTAAAGATATAAATGAATCAGAAGCACAAATTCTATTCTTTAAATACTTTTAGCTTATCTTATTGCAGAAACAACCAGTTCTCCTGTGAGACAGTAAGAGGCAGTATATGATTATGTTCTCAACCATGAGTGTGCTGAAATGTGCTTCTGCAATGATGAATAAATTTACATAGCACATGTTTCCTGATATTGATCTATTTAATTAAAACACTTTCTTAGAAATAAATACCATGCAAATCTTAAACTTACCAACATTACCTTTCTGCTTCTATACTTTTTTTTTCTGCTTCCATACTTTTAAAAATTGATTTATTACATAGTGGTTTAATATAACAAAAGCTAGCATTCCTTAGTACTTTGATGCAAGCATCACGTCCAGTACTTTGCAGACATCAGTTTATTTCATTACTTATAAAATTAATACTTGAGCTTTATGCATAGAGACTTGTGGCTCAGATTCAAAATTGCTCCGTTAACAAATGAAAAAGCTGAGACTGGGTATTTGGTCCTCAGTCTCTTGGGATCCACAGTTTATGTTCTTACCAGTGTTGAACCGGGGAACACGTTTTAGCAATGTGTGTGTGCTGCACACATTATGGTCCGTATGGTCCACCATTTCCTCCCAAATAGTTAATGCTCTTGCTAAAATAAATTTTCCCATTCCCCATGCATGATTTGTACTTGCTCACCTCCTTTAGAATATTGTTCTTAATGACTACATAGTATTCCATTCTGTTTGTGTATATATATGTATTTTTTAGGCTAATATATATTATATATATGTTATATATATTATGCTCTGAGGCATGGTGTTCAAATTGCCCTATACAAAATTTACCAACTTACATTCCCATTCATGGTCTGCAGAAGTGCCTATGTCCTTGTAGTTTTGCACAAAAGAAATCATTAAATGTCAATTTCATAGGGGGAAAACCACAGAGTAGCTAATTGAATTAGTATACTGGGAGTGTGTGTGTGGCAGTAGTATGTGTGTTTGCAGATTCTCCTAGTTGAGGTGTTCTTTATGTATTGCTGTGCCTTCTCTTTTTCAATCTTTCTTTAGTTTTTTTTCCCCCATTTTTGATTGGCATATTGTTTAAAAAGTGTATCCCTATTAAATAATACATACACATTAAAAAAGGTCAAAGTATACAAAAGAGCTCGCAATAAAGGAGGCACCCTCACCCAGCTCAATTCTTCTATTCACTGTCAGCTATGTTTTCTAAATTTTAAGTTGTATGTACATAGTACTGTCTTGAATTTAGCATACTAGGCATTATCTACTGTCTTATTTTGGTAAAGGATTTTAGCTCTCTTTTTTTCTCTTCACCTTTCTCCATCCTCTAAATACAATTTTAACACAATTTTGGATTAAATTCAAATTCAATGTTTTATTATTTTTAACTATGTAAAGTAGTGCAGTAATTACACTTTCCTTCCTTTTCTCTGCTAAGTTACTGATTTCTTTTCTACCTGCTATCCATCTTCATATTTATTTGCTCGTCTAGGGTTAACCATCTCGTAGATCAGTTGAAGGCAGAGTTTGTGTTTCTGTCTTTGGTTTCTTTGTTTTCAGGTGATTTTCTAGAAGAGGCGTGTGTTTGCAGAAAGTGATTACTATCTTGAAAACAAAACTGCTCTTCTAGAACTGATGTAGATGCCACATCTCCATGACACTTTTCCCTCATGACCCGACCTATACATTTAGTCCTTTCTTTCCTGTACTCAAGCATTTTGACTAAATCACTTTTCTAGCATGTACATTTTAGAGCAGTTTATTATGCTTGATTTTGTCTTGTTATAGAAAATATCTCCCCTAGTAGGAAAGATCCGTTCTTTAAAGATGAGACGATCTTTTGCCCTTGTAGCCACATGAGCTTCCTAGTGCCTTGCACATGGAAGATATTTGAGAAATATTTATTAAGTTAGCAATTGACCAAAGCTTAAAATTTTCCTGGTAATGTTTTAGTGATTTTGGTATAGCGGCTAAATCGTGTGCGAGTTTAAGGGGAAATACCAAAAAATAAATAAATAAATAAATAAAATTGCATGCATAGAAGAAGGGAAAACCGGGGAGACTCTTGATGATCTTCCCAGGATTATGGAAATAGCAGTGATTTCTAGGGCATATTTTATTTTTCTGGTTTTCACTGTTAATTTCTTGTGCAACCAGCTCCACGGTAAATCCTGAGGTAAACATGAAAAAAGAAAAAAGAAGAAGCGATCACAACTGTGGAGCATCAGCAGGAGAGTGGCAGAAGAATTCTGACTCCTTAAGAGTAACTTCTAGTCAGAGTTCTCAAAGATTTTTGTATTCCCCTTTTGCCTCATACAGGAAAATATAAGTGCCAGCTATATTCAGCCTCATAATGAAATCTGATTTCATTTTCACCATATATTACCTCTCCAAATATTACATTAAGCATATAGTTTATGACTTGAAACCTGCAAGCATTCATATTCAGAGATAAATGAGGTATGCACTGGAGCAAGGGGTCTTCCCAGACAAAGTAGGAATAGGTTTAAAAGTTGGGCTTAATTGGATCCTGGAAATAAGAATGATTGAGTCTGGGACATGTTGAGCTTCATATGCCTGGAGGAATACCTGGTACAGTTGCTGGAGGAAAGTCTGTCTTATCGTTGGTAGAAAGGTTGAGTCAGTGTGAGTAGATTAAGTCATTCAGAGGAAAAAGTCTCCCAAGCAGACTCAGTACTGTGATAGTAATCTTTTTAGAAAATGTCACTTTAGTCTCACAGAATTACTGAAACTGTATCAGCATGTGGTTTTGAGCTTTCATGATAAATATATAAAACATAAACATTTACAAGTATGTTAATTTATAATTAATATGGATTGTTAATTTCTTCAACTTTACTTCAAACACTGGGCACAAATGATGAGCCTAACAGAATTTTAGACAGAGATATTAGAATGGCTTTAAAGATTGCATTCAGACCTGCATCGGACATGCTCTTGGGCCTGTTACCACCAGTACGTAAGCGTGCAGGGCCTCTAAAACAGAGGTAGGGCATGCAGTTGGCTAGAGCCTTGGTTTCACAACAGTTTTTATTTGCAGGTTGAGACAGGACTTTTGAGGATAAGGTTTAAAATACAAACAAATTGCTCCTTTGCTTGATCAACATCTTTCTCTCTATTTCAGGAGATGTCTGAACTCCAGATCTCCCACATTCAATCTTACAAGGATATTTATTTATATTTCTAATGTATTTATTTAATAGAAGTTTTTCAGTATATTTTAGCATAGATTTAAAGATAACTTAAAAGTAAAAGCGCGAGCATAATCCAAGTCAGGTGTAATCGATGTGGAATTATTCTTTATTTTTAATTATTCTGCACATCTTCAATATGTATGGATATGTATGAAATATTTTCATAAAGTAATTTTAAATTACTTTAAATTTAAAATTTAAATTAATTTCACACAATCACAGTCAAATCTATCAGTTTAAGCTTAAACAATCTGACATTTTAAAAACTTCATGTCCAGTGGAAATACATGATAGATTTGAATTGCCATGTGCAGTGGGTACTTGTTAGCCCTGACTTTTATTTAATCCCTCTGACTTTCTCTGGTGACCTCTGAAGTGTTCTGCCCTAGTTCTTTTCTTCTCTGTGTGACCATTTCGCCTCCGTTATCTTTGCATGCCTCTTTCTCAACCTAAATATTATTACTGGTGTGTGTTGTCAAGCCGCTTTTCTCCCGGTTTAATGTACCTTCTATCAGGAAATTTAGTTGTTATCCTAGGCTGCAAACCTCAGTCATTTGCAGCCTCTCCTCACTCAACATTTCCCTCTTCCTTACTTCCTATATCCAGGCAGTTGCCAAGTTAGTTTAGTTCAGTGAACATTTGGGTCTGGCTATATACCAAGCCATTTGATTAGCACTAAGGTACTATACTTAAATAGCTCTTCCAGCCAGCCCTTTCTTACTGTCCTTACTACTTCTCCCTTTGGTCAGGCTCTCGTCAGTCCTTTTCTGGATGCTCCTTATCAGCAAATACTGAGAGTCCACACTGTGCTAAGTATTGCGCTGGGGTTACAAAGATGGTAAAGTTTACATAGTGATAAAAGAGACAGACAGGTATATGCAATATAGGTTACATAATGCACTTGACTTATGGAAATTTGATCTCATGTTAAATATTCCATAAGTACATAATAATTGCATTAGAGATGTGAACAGTTTTGCATTCACAAAGAAATATTGTAAAGAAACATTGTCATCTAGTGCCAAGGTGCATTTTGCAAAGAACCGTGGCACAGAGAGGTAGCAATGCCACGAGAAGGAATGCAGAAATTCCTTTAAGCCTTCTTTCTCGTGTTTGTTACGGTTATCTTTTCTTTGTGTCATTACTTTTGTTTCAATGTTTATGGTACTGCCTTCTCTCCAGTGCTGTATAATCATTGTTGAAAAGCTGTCAAGACTGAAGGGCCAATTGTAAATGCATTTTAAATTTATGCATAATATTATTTGCATAGAATATTCCATAATAGAATGCTTATATAGGACATTTGTATAAGATACAGAAGTAGTATAGAGGAGGGAGTATTTAATTCATTGTGAGATAAATAGTAAGGCTTTACCAATAGGATCTACAATTATCCCTTCCACATCACTGGGGCTAGGGACATGGTGCTCCTGCCATCTGGGAAATTGCACAAAATTGTGTGTGTGTGTATTTCAGGGAACTCCCTAGCTGCCTCACCCATTACTTTTATATTACGTAGGCTAAAGCTTTTTTAAAAATTTTCAAACCAGCCTTTACTGGCCTGAAAATCTGTAGGGGTACACCCTTCACGTTCATTTTCCTTTAGGAACTTCTGTAAGGACTTAGCCTTTTCTTGTATGATGCCAGAATCTACAGGAAATGTTTTTTATATAACAATCCTGCACCCAAAAGAATGTTGCACTTTCAACCCGAGAGATGTGGATTTTGTGGTTTATACAAATGTTTTGCATTTGATGTACGTGCAGCAGTGGCTTCATGGATTTAACCTTTTATCCTGATGTGCCTTATGGAAGACT
>PVIY010041957.1:0-21297 GCA_004026745.1 Myrmecophaga tridactyla | reverse complement strand
TCTCTCTCTTTCTTTCTCTCTCTCTCTGTTCTTTGTCTCTGTATTTCTCTCTGTTTTCTCTTTCATACACATGAACACACACAGCATAACAATACAATACAGATGATGTCAACATAAGAACACAGTAAATGTCATAAGAAGAGTATGAATAAGTCAAAAGGAAAATTAATTTAGAAGAAAAAGATTATTTCTACCAGGTAGAATGACAAAAGGATTTGAAGAAGACTTTATACTTGAGCTTCGCTGGAACTAGTGATGCAGAAAAGCTATAGGAAAATAATAGCATCAAGGTGAACACAGGAAAGGGGTATTGCAGGAAAGTGCTTTATCTGGAGTGTGATATAAGCGATACAGTAAAACGGCCCCATGTAGCTTAGGTGAGCTCATGGAAGGTTGCCAACGACCTCACTCTGTAGCTATTTGGTGGGGTCATAAAGAATTTGAGCCGGAGAGTAATGATTTCTAAGCTTCAATATTAATCTAGCATATTTCCAAGGATGATTGAAGGTTGGAGAGTTGGAGGCAGATGAGGGGGTCTGGTAACTCTCAGTGTGATGGAAGATGATAGCAGCGGAGAAGGAAAACCTTCGCTTGCCTCCTGCAGACAGGCTGCTGCCCAGGAGGGAATGGAAGCATGGAGGAGCATTCCAGCCAAATGCCAGGGCATGTGAGGTCCAGTTGAGAGCCCTGGGACAGCCTCCAGTTGAGGTTCTAGGTTCCCCAATGCCTACGTTGTCTGCAAGGGAGATCTGGACGTATCAGACTCAAAGTCCAAGGACATGCCTTTACAGGGGCTAGTGCTGAAAAGGCATGTTCAGAACAGCCCCACGTTGTCTCAGAGCCAACAGACCTTCCCCCTCTTCCCTCTCTCGGTGAACTAGGAAAGAGGCCACACGAGGCCCTGGGGAGGGCACCAAATGCTGTGACTCAATGACCCCTTGTCTGCTGAGCTCCTGCAGCTGAAATGGCTAATTAGCAACTTTACTATCTAATAAATACTCAGAGGTTCAAAGAAGTCAAAGATAAAAGGCATTTGATCCGAGAAACATTTTGAAAACCCAGAACATAGGCTTGCTTCCCCTTCTGCATGTTTGGCCCTCACACTGCTCCATCTTCTCTCCATACCCCTCTTTGGCTTTGTTCAATGTCTTCAGTGACCCTACTTCTCTCGTTTTGTAGCACTGTGGTTACAGGCAAAGAACATATTTTTGTCATGTAAAATAAGTAGGTCTTTGTAGGTACTCGGTAATTATCTTCTAAAAATAGTTTGCATTTGGTGGCTCAGTGGCTGAACACTCGCTGGCCATGCCAGAGCCTGCCCGTGCCAAAAAAAAATAGTTGACACCTACAGATACGGGTGGCTCTGTGCCAGGACAAGCTCATAGAAAGACATACACCTACATGACCAACCAACAAACAACATACCCCAAACCCTAGTCTTTTTAAAACAAATTTCGGGCAGCTCAATTACTTATTTCACCTAGTAATCTACAACTAAAATGGGGGAGGCAATAACAAGGAGGCCATGAGATCAAACACACCTCCTGGTTTTTGCTATGGCATAATTGTAAGGTAGCGTTGGGGTTTATTCTGTTCAAACTCTAGAAATGAATATTTGCTCAGTACCTCTTCCTCAATCTTATTGTAACATCAGTTACATCACCAACTGAACGTTTTAACGCCACACAGCATTCAAAACGGCTGACATACACAGGAGTCAACTCACAAACTGCTTGCTTTTGAAGTGACTCAAGTGTAATGTGAGGTACGTATTTAAAAAATCTAGACTAGGATATTTTAACCAAATATAGAAAGGTTGCTTTGCCACTAGAATATGCATTTCTTAATTTTTAATATCAAAGCACAAAATTCTAGGATAGAAACTCTGAGTGACATTCTTCAATTTAAGCTCATTCATTCAATTTAAGGGTATTTGTTCCCTTAAATTTCATATTTATATCTCTTTAATAAATCGGGTTGTATAGAGTAAAACACTTTTTCTCCTGAAAAATGATTTGGTGCATCCTGGACTATTAAGAGTAAAGAGATTCATATTCCAACCTGTCTCTGCTCTTAAATAGCTCTATTATCTTGTGATAGCTCTCTTATATATAAGAATATTGTTTGCAACTTGAACTTTCTGATTCAAATACTTTTGTATTCTGACAGAATATTAGAAAATTTATGAGAAACAGAGAAATTTTTTTCGAGAAATTCAACAAAAATGTGTTGAATTCTTTACTTTCATTTTCCTTTAGTTTCACTGTTGTTGTTTTTTTTTTTTTGAGCTAATGTATCCAAAACTACTACTACAATTTTTTTTTAAACTCAGGATTATAAATAGCATATTTACTTCTTTTCGACACTCAGACACTTTCTAATTCAAAGCAACATAAGGGAGTTTTCAATTTAAAATTATATTTAAAAATTCATTTAACGTAAGTTAGAAAGTGAACATTTTTATTCATATACATATATAGTATATATCCGTATAGCCGTGTATGTTTTCACCCATGAGTTTGCATAATAAACAAGTTGAAGGAATGACTGGCTGGCTGGCTGGATAGCTGGATGGATGGATGGACGGACAGACAGAAGGATGAACGGACAATGGATGGATGGATGGATGAAGTGTCAGATTACAATCCTAGCTAAATATAGTCAACTATATTATTCTAGGCCCAAACTTCTGGAAAGACTAAACAGACTTCAAAACTTCTCTTACGCAGGGAAAGGAACTTGCTCTTGGTCTCAGTACAGGGCTAATAATTCTCCAGAAAGTTCACAGCTGTTCCATGTGAGCTACTTCTGTGCTTTCCACCACTTCCAGGCAGCTGTCATTTTAAAGACACTAATAGTTTGATATCTGCTGAAACCTTGATACAATAATTAATAAAAACAGCTTACAAGGATTCAGCTACCATTCCACCCATTAGGGTTTTATTTAAGAGTTCTTAATTTTTGTGTGCCATGGACTCCTTTTAGAAAAGCACAGAAACCTTTCCTGTGGACCCTTCCTATGGAGAAAATACATATAGTTTCTAAACATAAACACATAGTATCATATAGGAAAAAAGGTACTCAATTACCTTTAAAACTACACTGCAAAAATTGTATGAAATCATAATATATGTGATTCTTCATTAATGCACTGGATTAAAAGATCTGATGGCAGGTAATTAGAATAATTCTGAAGTGATCTTCAACCTCTAAATTTATCAGGTCTACGTGATAACAGCAATGTGACAGGAAAATATCTGTGATTTCAACTATTGACAAACACACAGGCACTGCTAGCAAACTGTGATTGTTTTTTTACTTACATTCATAATTGAAGGCAATTATATATTCTATTTAGAATTTAGTAAAGATGTAATTTTCCCATTCTGGTTCACAGATGCCCTTGAATTTCATTTATCTTATCTCTAAGTTAAGAAGCCCTTCAAGGGTGATTAAATTGGAATTGGAAGATTCAAGTGAGACTTTTAACTGGAAAGCACTAACCAGACAGTTGCTTTTTAGGCGAGGCATTAGAGAGTTAGACTTTGTGGAGAGAAAAGGATGAAAACATAATTTTTTTTTTTAATTTGCATATGGGCAGGAGGCACCAGGGATCGAACTCCAGACTTCCAGCACGGCAGGTCGGAGCTCTGCCTGCTGAGCCACGGCAGCCGCCCGAAAGCGTAATTTTTGAAATTAAAAAAATAATCCATTCATTGTGACTGAAAGCTAGAGTAGTTTATAAGCGTTCTAGAAAAACCAAGTGGCATAAATAGATCATAACAGACGGATAATACTACAAAGATGTTTCCTGGAATTACTGGAATTTCTGGAAGCTGAGGAAAGATCCAGAAGACTTACTATGTGAATAAAAGATATTCAAGGCCAGAAGAAAGAGCACATGGAGTAGAGGCAAAGCATATGGCATAAATAGCAGGAGAAATTTACCTAAACTAAGGAAATGCTAGGTCTGCAGATTGAATGGGTGCCACTGGCCTCTGTAGAAATAATGAAAACAATAGACATATTCTGGTGAAATCCCAAACTTCCAAGGTTTAGAAAAAGAAGAATGGATTTAAGTTACCCGACACATAGAAAAAGTGACTAGCAAGGGAAAACCACGCAATCTCAAACTTTGTGTCTGCCTTCGTGACAACCTGCCTTCGTGACAACCTGTGGGGCAGTTGTATAGACAATTGTCAGCAAAACAATGGACCCAGGAATTCTGCATCCAGCCGAGTTAGGATTCACCTGTTAGGACCTAAGGAAGGCAGCTGTGGCTGTGCAAGAATTTAGAACATACGCCACCCATACATCCCACGGGAGGGAAGATTCTAGAAGGTACTACAACCACACAAGAAATGAATCTCCTGTAGATGGAGGGTGGGGAGGGAGAAAGAAATATTTGCAATATCTAGAGATAACTAATGTTTCTTTGTATTGTGCCAGGATTTAGTAATAGAGGCAATAAGTAGGGAAATTGAAAGCAAAAGAGGCGTACTGAAAGAGAATACCCAATAACAGTTTGGAATTCAGTTTTAAATGATCTCACTGGAATCTAAAAACTGCTGTGTCGGGTTAGAAGTTAGAAAATGAAAAAGAATTGTCACTTTATTTTACTGAGTCTCTTATAAACAACACCTTCCTTAATTTCACTTATATGTGGGCTTCTGTCTTTAATTAAGGGAAACTGGCCTATTCCCGTAAGTGTCATTATAAATACATTTGGTTTTTGGCTTCATGTTATTGTATACTTAGTGTTTAGTTTCTTTTTTGCAATTCCCTCCTAATTGAATTCAGCAGTGTACAAAAAGAATAAAACACAGTGTAAAGTAAAAGTGGGGTTTATTGCAGAAATGCAAATTTCATTGATTATTATGACATTTTTACTGTAAATCATTACAGTAAATACTTTTTTAAAGTGTGATGATTCACTAAAAGGTGTTTGATAAAATCCACTGCCATTGCTAACCATGATAAAGCCTGTGTACGAAAAGTCAAAAGTAGACCTTGTAATTTGCTATGCAGTGTGAAACTTTTCCCCATTAACGCTAGGAATAAGAATGAAATAGATGTTCTCATTATTGAAGTGTTCCATACCATTATTCTCGTTCTCATTATTATTCATCATTATTTTGAAATTTCTGCCTAATGCAATAAGAATGGAAAGCCAAACTATCAGTCAGCATATTAAGGTACAAGAAAACTCATCTCTGTGGTTACGTATTTTTGAAAAGCTGGGAGACTCAAAGTCAGAAGCATAAACAAAGCTTAATATATTCACACACATACAGAAATCTTTATTTTACCATATACCAACAATGCAAGTTATAAACAGAACTAATTATATACTGAATGAAAATATGTGCCATTATTAAAAGTGATTAAAATATGCAATACTTACAGATAAAATTTTTTTAAAACAAGAGAACCTAATAAGAAGAAAAAATAAAATCTTAATATAGGGCCTAAAGAAATATCCAGGGTATGCGGAAAATATTGTGTTTCTAGATAAGAAGACAATATAGTATGCTTAAAATAAATATATGCACTAAATACCATTTCATTTAGGAATTTCTGTTGATTTGGAACTTGATACAATTACTATATTAGTTAATATGGAGGAATATATATCCAAAAATGGCCCATAACTGTGAAATGGAGAATATGATACAAAAATATAACAAGAGATATGAACCACTGTATAGAATTTTGATCTTACACACTTATGATGATATATGAGACGTTCCTATATGGAAACTGGAATTTTATTCAGTTGGAAAAGGTGATTCATTTACTAAATGACACTGACACCATTTTCTACACTCAAAAGCAAACTCAATTATTGCCCTATTTCACTTCATTCTAATAAATTTGAGATGGAGTTAATATTGAAATGTCAAAAGAAAAGGGAACACCATTTTAGAAAAGAATAAAGGAGAATAGTCATATAGCCCCAGGGTTGGAGAGAATTCTTTAAGCAAAGTTACAAACACAGCAAGAAGAAGTACATATTTTATTATGCAATTCTTAAATGGAATGTCAAAAGACATTATAAAGATCAGAGTGCATACTAGGACATTTGCAATATATGAAATATATTCTTAATGTTCATATCATACAAAGGGAACTACGAATTGAAAAGAAAGTTATAAAGAACCCATTGAAAAAATGGGAAATTATTAACAAACATTTCACAGAGGAAAACCAGAAGGTCAGAAACAAGGAAAAATGATCTTCTTATTAATAGTTAGGGGAAAAAACATTAAAACAATAATGGAATTCAGGGACGAGTGAAGCCAGGTTCCCACCTTCACTGGAAGCTAGAAGAATGCGAATTACTGGGGTCTGGAAAGTATGTTATGCTGGCACTCACACAATCCCGAGACCCACAGTCTCTTTCCTGAGAACCCTCCCCACAGAAAACCAGGTGTCGGGGGGCAATTTTCCTATATTTCTTTCATCACTGTTTGTAGTAGAAATCTGGATATTGCCTGAATGTTTTTCAGAAGATAAAATGTTGAGTAAGTGGTGGCATAGCCGTACGTGAATGACGAAGATGTTGGATATGTGAATTGGAATTAGAGCGGGTGCACTGGTTTGGAGAGATGTCTCGGAGGTCAGATGTCATGCTGGAAGGCTGTAGCATAAGTATCCACATTAGCAGCTCCTTTTTTAGGTGCTTTATAATAAACCTGAGTCGAGAATCTCTCTGAGCCAGACCCTGCCTTGTGCCACGTGTGTTGCACTGGAATCCATCCTTTTCTCCACTTAGCATGCCACCCGTGGGCTAACTTCCCAGCGCCGAATTCTCCATTTGTAGTTTTCTGGTCTGCTCATGCCATTTTCCTCCAGCTCATCCAATTCTACGAGGCCTCTGGAGCCCAGCACAGGGCCTGTAATTCCTTTGGCACCTTTCTGTAGACTGTCATAGAGCCCGTCCTTTCTCTCTACAGGGTGGCAGGGGAAAGGGCAGGTATTGTTTTTTTTTTTTTTTGCACAAGAAGTGAAACATCCATCTTCATACTGGGATTCCATGAGCTCAGAGGCAAGACTATTCATGCTACAAAATTCCTACTTCTCTCCTCTCCTTCCAAGACTCCCGTACAAAATACTTATACATTTACCCAAGTCTGCTCCGTAATAATTCAGTATATGAATAACTCAATATAAATAACTACTTTTACTTCCTGTCAGGTTCATATTTATTTTATAATTGCATCAGTTCTATTTTTTCATTGTAAGTTATTTAAATTCCAGTTTGAGTTAAAAGTACCAGCAAAGAGAGGTAGAATTGATTGGAACGGGTGCAGGATGAATGTAGTAAGCTTAATTTTATGACAACTGGAATGACAGATTTATTTTAGAAACGTGTCACAGACTTGAACCAAATGAACAAGGACCTGGGATAAAAAACCCTTTCAGCACTGTGAGGCCGTTAATGCAAATGTGCCTGGAGTCTGGTGATAACAGCATCCACCGTGTCCGGGAGCAGCTCCCGGTCCAGGGACCCTCACGCTTCATTTCAATTCCTCAAAACCATTTTTGGAGGTAGATATGATTATTTGCCTGTTTTCACAAATGAGGAGGGCAGGCCTTATAGAAGGTGAGTCACCTGTTTTTGGGCACACAGAAATGTATGCGGCCCGATAGCGGAGTCTGACTTCTTCATCCGCCGAGCACAGGCTCCCTGAGTGGGGCAGCGGTGGCTTCGAACTGTGCACGTGTCAGGGCGGAAGGGACGAGAGCCATCCTGCCTTGGCCAGGTGAGCCCTACGAGGATGCCAAGGCTGCTAGCTCCCAGCACGCATTCCCGTCTTCCCATTTTTAAATGTGGACAGATTAAAGTTGTTTCTCACTGAGGAATAAGAACTTGAGAAATATATACCAAAGGCTGCCCGCAGCTAGTGCTCCCGGGGCTGTGGTGAAGATGCAATGCGAAAGCACTTTACCATTTATAAAGCACTAAGAAACAGGAATAAAGGGGAGTGTTCGGACAGGGAGCAGAAAACTACCTTGTTCCGTTCTGCCAGGTTCATTTGTTTCTGCTCTCGTGAACCCAGCTCCAATTAGAGTGTTTGAGTCATCGAAAGTATAGGTCATTTCTTAGGGGCCCAGTGTCCTGAGTGTTGATGTCACAGTTGAGAATGCGCATTTGTCGTTACTGGATAACGTGCATATCCTGAAGTGGCATGTGCTGCATGTTGTGTATTGTTATAGATACATAATAAATAGTAACTATTAAATACCACAGCATCTTGGATAAAGAACTTGGGAAAGATCCCAAATCGGAGCGACTTTAAATCAGTGCCAGCTAAGAAGAGGTTTATTCACGAAAGTAACTTGAGGATTATCATTGCTGACTCCCAGATCATGCATTCCACAGACTTCACTTTTAATTTTAAAATTCTTTTTTTATATATCTGTTAAATATGTGAGGAGAATCTCCATTAAATGACATCTAAGTGAAATACTTCATTTGTTAAAGTATAGCCGGTGGGTCAAGTTTCAACTTACTTTTACATGAATTGCACAGATTAATTGTGGGGAGCAATTCTATTTTTTGTTTCACTTGTCGGTGTGTACCACTGTCCCCTTTTTGAAATTCGCCAGTTTTTCCTCTCCCTTCCATGACTCTGTTGTCTCCGGATGGGAGTATGTATGCTCAAACGTTGGCTGTATCGTTTAATTGTTTGTAGCTTTGGAAATGTCGTTTAACCTCCCTAGGCTTCAATCTCCTCTTTTGCAAAATGGTGATAATTATATTGTTTATCTTTTGATGATTGCAAGGACTGGGGACTGTACATTGTCAGACGTAAGACTGCACGAAGCAGAAGGGGTCGTTCATCATCGCTACCATCATCATTTTCTCTGGCTGCTCTTTTCTAGCCTCACTCATGGGACCCCCTTTCCTTACACCACTTACACATTGCTCCTTCTCAGGGTCCAACTTCTGTCCGGTGATCTTTCTGTTCTTACATATTTGAGCTCTCTGGACAACGTTAGCTGTCTTTCCCGTGTTAATTATTGCCTCTGTGTGCTATTTTTATTTCATCCAGCTATTCAATAATACCTTAAGTACCCATATTATGCCAGCCACTCTTCAAAGCTTTGGAAATGTAGTAATGAAGAGAACAGTCAAAATCCCTGCCTTCATTTAATTTATTTTCTAGAGCATGAGAGAAAGCCTCTGCAGAATAAACAAGTGAATGAATAAATCAGAGTTAAGTGTCACATGGAAAAGACCACAGAGCAAGATAAAGTGGAACAGGAGGAAACAAATATTGCCATAAGCAGGAGAGGGTGTTGTCTTATGGAAGCTTGGCAGAGCTGCTTCACTGGTAATGATGACACTTGAGTAGAAAGCTGAAGAAAACGAGTGGGCAAGCAATGCTTCCATCTAAGGGCACAGCAATCCTGAAAGAGGGGGCAGCATGTACAAAGGACCTGGGCCACGAGCGTGCTTAGGGATTTGTGAATCGATTTGACGCATGGACAGTTTGCAAGTGGAAAAGTGGAAGAATATGAAGTAAAAATCTCAGCAGTTGGAAGCAGCAGACCCATTATAGTGCCTACTAAGGACCATGGCTTTTAGTCCTAGTGCGATGAAGAGACACTGGAGCATTTAAGCACAGGAGTGACCTGTCTGACCACCTTTACAGATCCCCCCATTCTGCTGAGAATGGATGAAGGGCAGTGGTGGCGGGAGGATCTGCACAAATCAGGTCAAGAAATCAGGACGGCTCTGACCAGCCACAGTGGAGGCTTCGTGACGTGGTCTCACCCTAGAGCTGTGAAGGTAAGGCCAATAGAATTTGCTAATGGACTGGATATTGGATGTGAGGTGTACAATAACAGGAGCGGTCACGACTCACGACTGACTAAACGTCCGGGCCTGAACCAATCTGGTGCCACAACTTACTGAGAGGAAGGCTTTGTGATAAAAGGAAGATCAGGATTTGGATTTTGCATATTGAATTCAAGAGACAGCATTAAGAACCTGGAAGTCATCAGCATACAAATAACATTTAAAACTGTGAGCCTGGATGCACCTAGCAACGAATGAGGGATGCAAAAGAAGTTAGAAATTTGATATTTCGAAATTCAGACGATGAGGAAGGACCAATAAAGAAACTAGGAAAGAACAGAAATAAAGGAGGGACATTCACAAAAGAGGGGTAAATAAAACATATTTTGAATCTCAAAAGAGGAGTGAAGAATACATATTTTGAATATCACATATAAAGTATCTTTTGCACATCTCAACCTGGATATACCACGTTTGGTTTGCTAAAACTGCCAGACTGCCATATACCAGAAATGGGTTGACTTTTTCAATGGAAATTTATTACATTATAAATTTACAGTTCTAAGGTTACAGAAATTAAGGCATCAAGAGGAAGATACCTTCTCTCAGGAAAGGCTGCTAGCATCCAAGGTTCTTCTGTCACATGGGGAAGCATATGGCGATACTTACTGGTCCGTCTCTCCAAAATGTCTCTCATCTTGTGTGGGCATTTTTCTCTAAGCTTCTCTGAGCTCTTCCAAGATGCTTCTGCCTTTTATCCTCTCATCAAGGACTCCAGTAAGAGAATTAAGACCTACCTTGAATGGCCTGGGTCACATTTCCAAAGAAACAACCTTAGCAACAGGTCATACCCACAATAGGTCTCCCCACAAGAATGAAGAAAAGAACATAGCTTTTCTGGGGTACATGACACCTTCAAACCAGCCCCCCACAGGTATCCAAACTCATTTAAAACTGATGTAAGACTGATTTAACCTGTCCAGTTTCCTGTTCAAGCCTTGGTTAGCTGCCTGCAATCTACTACTAACTGTCTTCGTGTCTGCCGCCCTCAGGCTTGCCCCATCTAATTCTGAAGAAAATGTTATCACTGCTCTTCTCAGTCCAATTCAAAGTTCCCCGTCACTTCAGTAAAACCTTCGGGGACCCTTAGTGCTTTTATTATCTAGAGTCCCCTTGAGATAACAGAGGTCACAGCAGGCATTTCTGCAGAAAGGCTGACTTTAAATAAGGAATTGCTTTAAGAGCTGTTGGAGAAATTAAAAAAAGAAAACCCAGAAGCCAGAAACGAGAACAGTACTCCTCTAATGCAAACACAGCTGGCGTCGCTGGGCTTGGGGAGCGCAGGGGAAAGCTCGAGGTTAGCAGAACCCAGCAACTTGGAGGCTTGAGGTCACAGGGTGGGATTCCACCTCCAAGGAAAGGCACCAGGAGGCTGTGCTGGTACCCATGAGGGGACGTCACAGGCCTGCTCTGGATGCAGGAAGGAGCTGGGGCTGAACCCGGTCACTGCTACCAGAGTCACGGATCACTGCTTGGGGGGACAGGGCCAGAACGCAAGTCAGGCCCTCCCAGCCGCCTGCCTTCCAGACTCCCCCTACTCCCCACCAAGGCAGAATCTGACACAGAGCAGCCGCTCAAGGAGAAATCTAGTTGGCAGAGCCCCAGTCTTAGCACCCTAGAATAAGCAATAGATGAATACAGGCAATGTTTAATAAGCAACACATATTTTTGCGAAGTCCTGGGTTCTACACAAACCTCATCTGTTCTTGCGTTGGTCTCTCTTACCATACAGCTCTGAACTGAGGGATGCAAAAGAAGTTAGAAATTTGATATTTCAAAATTCAGAGGTTAGACGATGAGGAAGGACCAATAAAGAAACTAGGAAAGAACAGAAATAAAGAACAGAAATAAAAGAACAGAAACATGGAGTTTTGTGTTTCCATGCCTTTGTCAATGCTGTTTCCTGGCCTAGGAAATCTTTCCCCAATTTCCGTGGTAGCACCTTCGGTCTACCTATGAGAAAAAAAGTCTAAAGGCCTCTGTGAAGAGGGTGGATGACATTCTCACAGCCTTAGAACATACAAACTTGCAACTTAATAAACTCTCATTTTTAAAAGCCATTCCGTTTCTGACATATCATATTCCGGCAGCTTGCAAACTAGAACATTCCATTTTTAGACGTTTATATTACATACATTTACTTTTATAATCATATATTTATATATAATTAAAAACTTCAATTTGTTGAAGCTAGCATTTATAATGTACAGAACAACTGATGAATGTTTAAAATGCATTTGAGCTTTCTATGTTGGCATTACATACTATGACCCTCACAAACTTTCCTGTTAATTATAATACATGGTAGATTATCTTTTGTTTTAATGTAGACAGATTATCTGCAAACACTTTGTATCTCTTTCAGTTCTTTTATTTTTATTATTTTGTCATTGTTGTGTGAGCTAGGGCCCCCAGAGCAATGCATAAAAAGAAAGATAATGAGAATCCTTATTTTGCTAATGATATTAACATGAATGTTTGTATTATTTCACTATTGAGAATGCAATGCTTTAGTTTCGGCAGAGAAATAATTTGACTAATAACCATTTATTTAATCAAAATTTATTGAACATCTACTATGTGCCTGGTTTCCAAGGGATTCTAGGCTGAAAGGAGTATTTGAACGTACCACCCTAACAAAAGTGGCATTATACAGATGAGAATGTGTTTACTGCACTATTATTTCCCCCATTTTTTTTTTGCCTTGCATGGGCAGCACCAGGACTCAAACACGGGTCTCCCGCATGGCTGGCGAGAATTCTGCCACTGAGCCACTGTGCACAGGCCCACCCTGCACTATGATTTATATTTTTAAAATACATAAAGTATACAGTCAATACTCTGGAAATCATTCAATAAATTCTAAATGACCTGTGTGTTTAGTAGGGACATCTGAGCAGATAAGCCTCTGTGCTCTCGGTCAAGTCAATGTGGAGATGGGTAAAATGGACTCAATGGTTCAAGTTAAAATCACAGCATGAGCAAGGTTCCTAAATATGGTTGCAGCTGTATAAATCTGTGTGTGCATGCAGAAGTCAAACTGCAAAATGCAAAACTTCTGAGTAACCAGCAGAATTATCCGTAACTACTTTGAATTGAATATAGTCATTATTTGGCCTTTCTCCATTTACCTTACCTTGCTTATGTTCTGTTTTAGTAGAAAGGCAATATTTTTGCCTCCTCACGTATCATCTATTGCCTGTAAGCTTAGAGTACTGATTCCATTTTCATATACTTTGATTTATATAATGTTAAAAAGACAAGTTACCGTTTATTTTCAAAAGGAAAAATAATTATTAAAAATACAGTGCATTAGTTTGCAAGCTGCTGGAATATGATATACCAGGCTTTTAAAAAGGAGAATTTAATAACTTTACAAGTTTAAAGTTCTAAGGAAGTGAAAATGTCCAAATTAAGGCTCCAACAGGAGTTACCTTCACTCAAGAGAGGCTGATGGGTCAGGAATATCTCTGACAGCTGGGAAGTCACGTGCTGGCATCTGCTGGTCCCCTGCTCCTGGGCCCTCTTGCTTTCAGCCTCTGTTCCTGTGGGGGTTCCTCACCTTGGTTCTCCAGGGCTGGCTTTCTTCCTTGGCTTCCCTTGGCTTTCTCCAGGTTCTGGCTTGCTTAACACCTCATGGTGATGTCTGCTGAGCTCCAAGCATCTCCAAACATCTGTGTCTCTGTTCTCCACGTGTCCGCATCTGTGTCCGCTCTGCTGTGAAGTTTCTGTCAGCCCTGAGGCTTCTGTGGATTCTCTAAGCTCTGTCATTACTCTTTCCTAGGCTCTGTCTGCTCTGAGCTCTCTCCAAAATGTTTTAAAGGACTTATTTAAACTAATCAGGACACACCTAGGAGGGGTGGAGTCACATCTTCACCTAATCAAAGGTCACACCCACAATTGGGTGAGTCATGTCTCCATGGAGATAATCTAATCAAAGCTTCTACCTGCAATCTTGAATCACATTTAAAAGACATGGCTGCTCCCACAAGACTGGATCAGGATTAAAACAGGGCTTTTCGGGGGTACAGAATACTTTCAAACTGGCATGTTCAACTTCTTCAGAATTTATCATTATGAAATGTGAGCATATATTTCCTTTAAATTTTTAACAATAACACAATTCTGAGTTTAAATGTCAAGACATCGCATGTAAATAAAGTATTTTTTAAAAGTTTATCATTCAATTGTTTGTCCCTATGTAAAGCTGAGTTAACCATTTTAAGTAACATGTAGTTGAATACTTCATTATCCATTCTTGTTGTTCTTTTTATGAGTTAATAACTTGAAAGCCCATCTGAAAAATTTATTCTTGTTGTGTGTGTCACCATAAATATTACCAGTTATAACAATCATTAATATAAAAAATCACTTCAGAGTTTCAATCTTTTCCTCTACCTGGACATGGACTCACAAGAATAGCAAACCAATTGAATTTATCATGTGCCCACGAGCTCCAGGCCGGGCCTCATACAAAGTCAGATATTGCCCTTGCCTGGAAATCATCCACACATGCTCTTTTCAATATTATTCTGTGGAGTAGTTTATTGACATAATTGAATATAGGAATGTTCTTTAGACCGTATCTAACTTTGTTCACAGTTTATCCTAAAACTTTTCTAAAAAACAAAAATGTATATATTCCGGTTTGGGTTTGTGCTTTTGAATTCTTTATCTTCCTATAAAAGAGGTAAGAGTGTACTGAAGCAGAAAAACATTAAGCTTTCAAGTCAGATGAACTTCAGACATTGGTGCATGTCCTGGATGTCCCCTCAGTGCGATGTTTGTGCCACGCGGAGATGCAGCCCTCGAAGCCCTGCTCTCCTAACTGCACAGCTGCTGTAAGGACCAAACCAGGAAACGCCAATGAGGCTGTCCTCAGGCTCGTGACAGGGTCTCAGGAAGGGCGACACTGTTTTACTAATAATGTTAAACTGCTTTTTTTTTTATTTTTTGGCTGTTAAAGAGGGAATTTATTAAGTCACAAGTTTACAGTTACAGGGTCATAAAAATGTCTGAACTAAGTCATCCAGAGAAGGGTGCCTTCACTAAGAAAGGGCCATTGATGCTCATGGCTTCTCTCTCAGCTGGGAAGGCACATGGTGACACCTGCTAGCTTCCTCTTCTGGCTTCATGTTTTGTTTTGTTTTTTAAATTTTTATTAATAAAACCAATCAATGTACAACACGAACATTCTTAACGTATGAACATTCCAGACTTGGTGTGCAATCAATGGCTCACAATATCATCACATAGTTGTGTATTCATCACCATGATCATTTCCCAGAACATTTACATTCCTCCAGAAAAAGAAAGAAAAAGAAAAAGAAAAAACTCATACATCCCATACCCCTTACATCTCCCTCTCAATGACCACTGGTATTTCCCTCTACCCAATTTATTTTAACATTTTGAACTATTTATTTTAAAGTCACTTAAATGTTAAACATCATTATGCATGTTATACAGTATTTTAACTAAAATAAACTGTAATTTACTTAATTACCGCTTGTTTTTTAGAATGTATATTATTATTTCCTCCACTTTGGATGCACTGAAGAATGAATGAATTACTATGTATATGTTTTTTGGGTTTCGCTTTTGTGAAATATTGCTGTGTTACTTTTCTAAAAGAATTCAGTTTCAACAAAAATGAAAGGTGATACTCTCTTCAAAAATGAAAATGATACTCTGCTGATAGAGTATATAATAGATTTGTATAATTACCTCATTATCTTTTGCTGATTCATCATTCAGGGTTAAATATAATTTTTTCTTAACAATTTTCACCTTATGTTTTGCAAAACGCTCTTTCCAGACATTTTTTATTTTATGACTTTGTTTTAAATACACAAAGGAACACATACTGTTACAGCTGTTACAGAGATAGTTTATTTTGAAATAAAGCAAATCTTCTGGAGGCTAAAAGTCACACAGAGACCAATCTTCTTTTTTCTAATTTATATTGATCTTCATTAGGGTTTTTTTTTTAAGTGTACTGCACATGAATTAATGTAGATTTATGTGAATGAATAAAATTATAATTATGTCAAGTCTGATGATTTGAGGCTCAGACGGAGGTTCCATGGAATAAAATATATCCTAGTATATCATACACGTAAACCCTTATTATCAAGCTCGCCTATAACTTTCAAATGCCCCAGCATAGAGTTGGGTGGACTGTGAGAGCCAAGCAGGTCGGCGTGGTTCGGGCACAGGAAGGACAGGTCCTCCACCTCAAGCCACCTGCACAAGGAGTGCCCAGGAAATCAGCAGTGCACAAGCATGGGGCTATTTGGGTTTGCTAAAGTGCTGGTATGCACTATACCAGAAATGGAAAGGCTTCTAAAAAGGGAATTTACTAATTGCAACTTTACAGTTCTGAAGACTTGAAAAGGTTTAAACTAAGGCATCCAGGGAAAGATGCCTTGACTCCACAGAAAGGCTGATGTCTGTCACATGGCAAGGCATGTGGCTGATGTCTCCTGGTCCTTGTTCCTTGTACCATTGCTCCCAGCTTCTCATGCCAGTGGTTCCCTCTCTAAGCATCTGTGGGCTTTCACTTAGCTCCTCCAGAACACAACTCTGGGTTCTGGTTTGCTTAGTATCTCATAGGAAGGCACATGGCGACATCTGCTGGGCTCTGCATCTCCAAATGCCCACGTGTAGGCGTCTGCTCTCTCTGTTGGCACTCTAAGCACCTCCAAGCATCTCTGTGGGCTCTGAAGCAACCACTATACAAGTGTCTGCATCTGATGTTTCTCGAAAATGTTTCCCCTTTTAAAGGACTCCAGTAAAGTAATCAAAACCCAACTTGAATGGATGGAGTCACATTTCCATCTAATCAAAAAGCCACACCCACAACTGGGTGTGTCACATCTCATTGGAAACCATCCAATCAAAGTTTTCCACCCTATTCAATAGGTCTGGCTGCACAAGATTGGATCAGGATTAAAACATGGCTTTTCTGGGGTACATAATAGTTTCTAATCAGCATAGGGGCAAGTCTTACCCTGCACCCCGCTGCCAATATCTAAATTCACAATGCAAATCTGTACAAAGAGTGGCCAAATCTTGGCGTACAGAGAAATAACCAAACCTGATTAACCCTCTGATACCACCCAATCAAACAGTGAAACTCGCCCAGACTTCAGATGGCATTAAGAACTGCAAGAATTACCCAGTGCCACGGTCTGATGTGAAACTGCACCTGTCCAGAGTGCAGGGCTGGGCAGCCAGGACTGCTGGCACACAGTGAGAGGCCAGTGAGCTTATGGAAACAGGAGTTCAGACTAGGAGGACAGGAGTCCTGCTAGCAGGGAGGGACATCAGGAAACCTGCATTTTATTAATCTGCTCAAGCAGAGCTTGTGGTGGGTCAGAGAGCGAGCTGGCCCCATGGCCTGTACCACCTCCTCACCAACTGCAGGCTGGAGGGAGCTGCACTGTCCATCTGCAAATGACCTGAGCATAAAGAAAGCGCCTTGCCAGTGCTAGAGTGATTTATAAATATAAAGAGGAGAAAGTTAGCTTTACTAATAAAAGCTATATTGAAAATGAGGAAAAAGAAAATCATTGCAGTTATCTTTTACTTTTCTGCTAATAATGGGAATTATTTTGTTGTCGGGGGGGAACATGGTCTGGGAATCGAACCTGGGTCTCCTGCATGGAAGGCAAGCATTCTACCACTGAACCACCCTAATAATGGAAATTTAAATTTTAGAATACTAAATAAAATTTTAGATTTAGATCATGAATACAAAAAGAAGTAACCGGTAAAGGGGGATATGATTTTTAAATTTTATGAGCGTTTCATAGTGTGGTCATAATACTACTACAATTAAGGAATTTCAAAGAGACAAAGTTAACTTGAGTCTTACGCCTAAATGGCCTGTAGATATAATAATTCCTTGGGCTCTCACTCATCACCTTTTGCTATTATGATTCCTAAGACAAACTTTCTCTATTTTATTATGCAAAAGCTATAATATCCTTATTGCCCAAAGATTTAAAAATGTTAAAAGCAAAAAAAGGGAGAAAAATGGCATCCAGACTTTTTCTGAACATACATCTGTATGTTGTCTAGATAATTGGGAATGTGCTGTACATTTTTTAACAGTTATAGGCATTTATGGAAATACTGTGACCTCTGCGAGGAAGATTAACAGCTCCGCATGAAGCTTTGGCCTTACAAGTACGGCAGGGCATGTAAGGACAACAAATTCCACTTAATTCTATGCAGCACTGTGTGAAGTAGAAGCCACATTGCAAAGAACATATATTCCCAGAAGATTTCTTAACAGAGTTATTAACAATCTTATTTACATTCTATAAATGATCTAAATCAGAATTGTTCCCTTTACTAACATCTTCAAGCTTTTTGATGTCTGACCTTAACTTATTTTACCGGATTACACTTTTGCCTAATTTTATTTTCATGAATGATGATGGATTTCTAAATGTGCTCACATTTCTCCATCCATCTCCATATTTCAAAAACTGACATTTAATACCTGGGACATACACAACATTATGTACCCAGTGGGAGAAAACAGTAAAGGCCAAAGTTTGGTTTTGGAATATAATGTATGCCTAAGAAATAGATTGGTATTCAAAGCGGGTGAAGAAAATGGGTATTCAAAGACCATTATAGTTGCAAGTCTGAAAAACGGTTTTGTCTTAAAAGACACAAATGTGACAGCATCAGCTAAGAAGAGTTTTTGTATTTATGTATTAGTAATTATAGGAGGGAAAAAATTAAAGGGACAAAAGCTCCATTAAGAAGAGTTAACATAAAGGAGGATAACATAATCTGCCAATATCAAATAATGCATCGATTTGCTAGGGCCACAGAAACTTAGTCTTTCAGGATTAAATATAAAACTATGCTATAAAACAGGCTATAAAACTATGGCGTGCTATGGAAATGCATTGTTTTTCAGGAATTTTCCTCCTCTGAGAGTGCACAAAAATAACTTAAATAATACCTCAAAGAATTCTAGGAATTGCAATGTGAACCTAATGAGAAAAGGCAGGTGGGACCCACAACATCCTGAGCAAGACACGAGGACAGGGACACCCACGCCTCCTAAGGAATGGCAGCTTCACTTTGTCCACACCTAAAAAAGTATCGCCTGGATTTCTGAATGGATGCTGAGAAAGGCACGTGAGAGGGAAACAGCAGTTGTTTGTTCCTTCTCCACAGAGTACTCAAGGCAGATCTGACCTTAGGTTTATGAATGAATGACAGGAGCAATTCATGGGCCAGGGAGCCACAAGCTAAGAAATTTCTGAACTTTTATGTTAATGTGTGAAAAATAGATATCAGGATGGTTGGGGAACATTTTGCTAGAAGGAAAGGGCATTAGATACCAATTCTTTAACTCTCATACAAATAGGAGCTAAATCCCAGGGAAAATCAAAACAGATCATCACTGGAGCCCCTGCTATGAATTAGAAAATGGTCCTCCCTTGCTCTTTGCTTTTTGGATCAGATTTAAAATGAATGGAATAGAACTTTCTACCTGATATTTTGACAACATTCACAGTTTTGATAGCCGATCAAATAGTATCTAAATTTGTGTTAAACCCTTGGAATTGAAGAACTTTGCCATATGAATTTGTATATTTTTTCCTTGTCGCCTTAATTTTAAACTGGTTTATGAAACTTACTGTGCAAACACAGACTTTACAATGATTATATGGATATTTCATTTAAATATGCTTATGGTTAAGCTAACTACGATATCTATTTTTGGTGGTTCTAAATGTATTGTTTGTTTCCTTAAATAAAAAAATTTTTTTAATTGTATGAATGGACTATATTAGCATTACAAAATATCATAAAATATTATTCTTGTCATTTTGCTGTATAACTAAATAAAATAAAATAAAAAAGAAACCCAAAGAAAGGTCAACCATGATGGTTATAAATTGTGTTTCCTTTTTTCTGTAACCTTTAATATGAATTAGGTAACCAATAAAAGAGCCATTTGAACCAACTGGTAAAATCAGGTAAAAACGGGCAAATTTCATGGTAACTGGTGGTTTCAATAAAACCTCTGCTAAATTGCCCTGTGCAAAAATTGTAATCTCCAGAAAAATAAAGATCACAAAGTAGATGACTCTAACACTTAAGCTCATGAGCTGTTTAAAACTAATACATGCATTTTTTCAAAGCCTCAAGTTTTCACCAGGTGGCAGCCTTCCTTCAGGGCGGTGAGCACACTCCCTCTGCTTCGTCTCGTCCATTAGAAGAGACTGTGATTTCCGTGAGCAGATCTCCTGCATTAATTCTGACAATGCTGCCTTTTAATGCCCTATCTCTTCTGAAAACACACCTCTTCAAGCACTCCTAAGGGAATCTGTTAACTTTGATACGAGGTCATGCATGGCCCATCATTTTACCTTCCCATCATTCTCCTTCTTTCTCTTTATTCAGAGAGAGAGAAGGCACATATCATCTGCTGGCGGCTAACCTGTTCAGCTTATATTTACTTAGCCTTCAGTGTAGTGTTGAAGCCTGGTCCGTTTGCTCTCTTCTGACACCTCTTGGCTCTGTCTGACTCCAACACAGCTATCAGCAGACCTTTAGAACGCCCCTCCTGGAAGGTTTGTCCCTGGGACTCAGCCTGCCAGCTTCCTGTCTCTGCAGGAGCACAGCGGAAACCTGATGTAACAACTGATAAGCCTGGAACAAATGAGACTCTTTAGGATGCATCGAAGGAGCACACTTGGTTTTGGTATTAATGATGGTAACAGCAGCCATATCTACTAAATCGGTTGTGAAAACACTAGGCACTCTGTGAATTTTGCAAACTTCTCATCCTCCTAACAACTATGAGAGGCGCTCATTACCATCTTCTGCCTCAATTTAAATAATGACTCTTGGGTCACACAAGCAATAAGTGGTAAAATTAGGATTTGGACCCTCCTCTGTGCAGATTACAAGCCTGGTCCTTCCCACTAGGAAACATTTCCTCTTACATAGCTTCCATACGTTTAATTAAATGTACATTTTTCCCCTGTTCCACAAATGGCAGGAATGAAAGTGATAAATGTCTGTGTCAGGTATTTCTAGTTGATTCCTAAACTTCTCTCAGATTCACTTTCCCCATATCTGGGGGAGGCGATGGTTGGAGGAGTTGGAGGGCGGTGGAAGGGGGGAGAAAGTGCGCGTGCGCGCGTGTGCCCACACACGTGTAGGGTAATATCAAGTTGCCCCTTCGCCCCTTCTGATGGCATTGGTGGACACGTCACTTTGCTTTCTTGGTTGAAGGAATCAGGCCGCCTGGACTCCTACGTCAGGGGTTAGGAGAGCATAGTTTACAAAAAAGGAATTCAGCCAAAACAGGCACCTCTAGGATGCATGATTTAATTAATACTAATTCTAAATCAGGCAATAAATTTAGGCTGCAAAAAAAAAAAAAA
>PVIY010041956.1:0-21282 GCA_004026745.1 Myrmecophaga tridactyla | reverse complement strand
AGTATAATGTTCTAGTTTGCTAACTGCTGGAATGCAATATACCAGAAACGGAATGGCTTTTAAAAAGGGGAATTTAATAAGCTGCTAGTGTACAGTTCTAAGGCCGAGAAAATGCCCCAATTAGAGCGAGTCTATAGAAATGTCCAATCTAAGGCATCCAGAGAGAGATACCATGGTTCAAGAAGGCCGATGAAGTTCAGGATCTCTCTCTCAAGTGAGAAGGCACATGGTGAACATAGTCAGGGCTTCTCTCTCAGCTGGAAGGGCACATGGCGAACGTGATGTCATCTGCTAGGTTTCTCTCTTGGCTTTCTGTTTCATGAAGCTTCCCGGGAGTCGTTTTTCTTCTTCACCTCCAAAGGTCGCTGGCTGGTGGACTCTCTGCTTTGTGGTGTGCAGCATTCTCTGCTCTCTCCAAATCTCCTGGCTTCCTCCAAAATGTTTCCTCTTTTATAGGATTCCAGTAAACTAATCAAGACCCAACCAAATGGTTGGAGACATGTCTCCACATAATCCAGTTTAACAACTGTTCTTGATTGAGTCACATCTCCAGGGAGATGATCTAATTACAGATTCAAACATACAGTACTGAATAGAAATTAGAAGAAACGGCTGCCTTTACAAAATGGGATTAGGATTAAAACATGGCTTTTCTAGGGTACATACATCCTTTCAAATCAGCACATATAACATATATACAAAGCAAAGATATAAAAAAATCAATAGTTTTCAAAGTACTCTTCAACAGGACAGATCCCAGAGTTTGTCACAGGCTCCCATACAATCCTCTCAGATTTTTTTACCTTCTAGCTGCTCCAGAATATAGGAGGTTAGAAGGCATAAATACTGTTTTATCATCACAATTGACTTTTTTTCTTCTTTTTGGGAAAAATTACATATATACAAAAAAGCAATAAATTTCAAAGCACCACAATTAGTTGTAGAATATGTTTCAGAGTTTGACATGGCTTACAATTTCACAATTTTAGGTTTTTACTTCTAGCTACTCTAAGATACTGGAGCCAGGGCTGGGGTCATCCCTGGGAGTCATCTCCCACGCTGCCAGGGAGAATTTCACCCCTGGCTGTCATGTCCCACATAGTGGGGAGGGCAATGATTTCACTTACAGAGTTGGGCTTAGAGAGAGTGAGGTCACACCTGAGCAACAAAAGAGGTTTTCCAGAAGTAACTCTTAGGCATGTCTATAGGTAGTCTAAGCTTCTTTCCTATACATATATTTTATAAAATATATTTATTTTATAAATAAATACTTAGTTAAATATATATATTACAAATATATAAATATATGATTTATATATACATATAACAGTTTCTTGAAATCCAGAAATAATAATCACCACTCTGGATTTAATGTGTCTGCTCTAAAAGCTTACAATCTAGGCACCTGTTTACTTATAAGTATTTTCTAAAGGTGACCATGCTATTGTTGTTAGTTTGTTCCTGGCTTATTTTGCCTCCCCAAATGTCCCACATGTTCATTCACATCGTTGCATGCCTCACGACTTTGTTCCTTTTTGTAGCAGCACAACCTTCATTCATAAGTATACACCATCATTAGACAAGTTACTTCTCAGTCAGTGTGTCCTTCAGCCACCTGCTTTCATCAGGCATCATGTGTAGTGCCCAAAGTCCACGGTCCATCAACATTCTCAATTTTAGTTAATTTCATTGTTCCAAAGAGAGAAAAAAAAAACAATAAACACATCCTCCCCAAATAGGAAATCTAAACCTCCTAACTCTTGTCCCTCCCTCCATTACTTACCTCTGCTGTTGCCATGCTAATGCTGATGTTTTCCTTTTGAACAAAGCCCATAACATGCAATAACAGTTTTCCCCCATACCCTGGACTTAAACACTCTTTATACATGAATCATACCTTTGAAGTAATTTTTGCAAAAACTAATTCATATTTCTTGTGTTCATCAGTGGGACACATATGTCTAGACAACCCCTTTCAATCCTGTTCATCTTTGACATGGTAATATTACTTATAGACCCACTAGAGAACCACCTTCACTTCTATCTATTCCCTTACAATGGAGTTCAACCTCATTAGCTAACCGTTCACCCATCTCTAGCTTCTTTGTACCTCTAAGTCCCCTATATTCTGTATTATAAGCCTCTGATTATACCTTATGCTGGGCATAAAAGTGGGATCATACAGTATCTATCTTTTTTTGTCTGGCTTATGACATTCAGCGTTATGTCTTCAAGGCTTATCCGCCTTGTCATGTGCTTCAGGTTGTCATTTTGTCTTACTGCTGCATAATATTCCATCATATGTATATACCACATTTTGTTTACCCACTCATCTGTTGATGGGCATTTGGTTTGTTTCCATCCTTTGGTGATTGTGAATAATGCTGCTATGAACATCGGTGTGCAAATGGCTATTTGTGTCATTGCTTTCAGCTCTTCTGGGTATGTACCAAGTCGTGCTATTGCTGGGTTATAGGGCAACTTAATATTTAGTTTCCTAAGGAACTGCCAAACAGCCTTCCATAGTGGCTGCACCATTATACATTCCCACCAGCAGTAAATAAGTGTCCCAGTTTATCCACATCCTCTCCAACATTTATAGTTTTCTGTTTGTTTAATAGCAGCCATTCTTATAGGTGTGAGGTGGTATCTTGTAGTCTTGATCTGCATTTCCCTTATAGCCAATGAAAATGAGCATCTCTTCATGTGCTTTTGAACCATCTGCATTTGCTCTTCAGAAAAATGCCTATTCATATCTTTAGCCCATTATGTAATTGGGTTGTTGTTCTTTTGTTGTTGAGTTGTATGATTTCTTTGTATGTACAAGAAATCAAACCTTTGTTCAATATGTGATTTCCACTGATATGTGAGTTGGCTGCCTCTTCACCTTTTTGACAAAGTCTTTTGAGGTGCAGAAGCATTTGACTTTGAGGAGTTCCCATTTATCTATTTTTTTCTTTTGTTGCTTGTGCTTTGGGTGTAAAGTTTAGGGAACTACCCCTTATTATTAGGACTTGAAGATGTTTCCTTACATTTTCTTCTAGAAGCTTTATGGTGCTAGTTCTTATATTTAAGTGTTTGATCCACTTTGAGTTAATTTTTGTGTAGGGAATAAGTAGGGGTCCTCTTTCATTCTTTTGGCTATTGATATCCAGTTCTTCCATACCCAACTATTGAAAAACTATTTTGCCCCATTTCAGAGGATTTGGGGGCCTTGTCAAAAATCAGTTGACCATACATTTGGTGGTCTATTTCTGCACTCTCAATTCGATTCCATTGGTCTTTGTACCAGTACCATGCTGTTTTGACCACTGAGGCTTTATAATAGGTTTTAAAGTCAGGGAGTGTTAATCCTCCCACTTTGTTCTTCTTTTTAAGGATGCTTTTAGTTATTTGGGGAATCTTCTTTTTTAAGATGCTTTTAGCTACTCGGGGTCTCTTTCCCCTCCAATGAATTTGGTACTTAGCTTTTCAAAGTCTTCAAAGTAGCTTGGTGGAATTTTGATTGGTACTGTGTTGAATCTATAGATCAATTTGGGTAGAATTGACACCTTAAGTATATTTAGCCTTCCTATCCATGAGCGGGGACTGTCTTTCCACCTATGTAGATCTCCTTTGGTTTCTTTTAGCAATGTTATGTAGTTTTCTGTGTACAAGTCCTTTACATCCCTAGTTAGGTTCATACCTAAATATTTGATTCTTTTAGTTGCTATTTTGAATACAATTTTTTCCTTAACTCACTCCTGAGCTAGGTCTGTACACTCTTTGCTTGTGTATAGAAACGTTACTGATTTCTGCACATTAATTATATGATTATATATCCACCTTGCTGAAATTGTTTATTAGCTCAGTAAATTTGCTGTAGATTTCTCAGGATCTTCCAAGTATAGTATCATGTCATCTGCAAATAATGAGAGTTTTACTTCTTCCTTTCCAATTTGGATGCCTTTTATTTCTTTGTCCTGCCTGATTGCTCTATCTAGAACTTCTAGCACAATGTTAAATAACAGTGGTGACAGTAGGCATCCTTATCTCATTCCTGATCTTAGAGGGATAGCTTTCAGTCTCTCTCCATTGAGTATGATGCTGCCTATCGGTTTTTCATATATTCCCTTTATCATATTGAGGTAGTTACTTTCTATCTTTTGGAGTGTTTTTATCAGAAAAGGATGTTGAATTTTTCGAATGTTTTTTCAGCATCAATCGAGATGATCGTGTGATTTTCCCTTTTGATTTGTTAATGTGCTGTATTACATAATTGATTTTCTTGTGTTGAACCATCCTTGAATTTCTGGTATAAACCCCACTTGGTCCTGGTGTATAATTCTTTTAATGTGTTGTTGGATTCAATTTGCTGATATTTTGTTGAGAATTTTTGCATCTATGTTCATTAGGGCGATTGGCCTGTAGTTTTCCTTTCTTATAGCATCTTTACCCAGTTTTGATATTAAAATGATATTAGCTTCATAAAATGAGTTAGGTAGCATTTCTTTTTCCTCAATTTTGGGAAAAGTTTAAGCAGAATTGGTGTTAGTTCTTTTTGGAATGTTTGATTAACTTCCCCAATGAAGCCATCTGGCCCTAGGCTTTTCTTTGTAGGAAGATTTTTGATGACTGATTGAATTTCTACTTGTGATTGGTTTGTTAAGATCTTCTGTTTTACCTGAGTCAGTGTAGCTTGTTTGTGTGTTTCCAGGAATTTGTCCATTTCATCTAAGTTGGTTAGTTTGTTGGCATATAGTTGTTCATAGTATCCTCTTATGACTTCTTTTATTTCTTCAGGGTCTTGTGGTTACACAACCCTTCTCATTTCTGATTTTGTTTATTTGCATGTTCTCTCTTTTTTTCTTTGTCAATTTTGCTAGTGGCCCATCAATTCCATTGATTTTCTCAAAGAACCAACTTTTGGGTTTATTGATTCTTTCTATTGTTCTTTTGTTCTCTCATTCATTTATCTCTGCTTTAATCTTTGTTATTTCTCTTCTTCTATTTGCTTTGGAGTTAGTTTGCTGTTCTTTCTCACGTTCCTCCAGGTGTGCTGTTAAGTCCTCAATTTTCGCTCATTCTTGTTTTTTAATATAGGCATTTGGGGCAATAAATTTCCCTCTCAGCACAGCCTTTGCCATATCCCATAAGTTCTGATAAGTTGTATTCTCATTTTCATTTGTCTGAAGAGAGATCTTTTTAAGTACTAAAGTGTTAAGTCACCCAATATGTTATTCAAATATAAGGGCAAATGAAAGACCATTTTATATCTTCAAAGATCAAAAAAGTTTACTATACTGCCCAGAAAAATTTACAAGGCAATAAACTCCATCAACTTTATCTTCAAAGGGACACTTTGCACACAATGTACTTACTGCTTCATATTTCCCTGTGACACCACCCAAAACAAGATCTAGCCCATTCCTCTTTGTTTGTTTCTGTGTGCAGTTTGCAGGCAATTAATCCCACTTTTACACCCACCCTCCATGTAAAATCTATTCGGATGGCTCTTACTATAGACTTGTCTTGCTTGTTTTATAATTTTCTATGAATGGAATTATCCTGTATGTACTTTTTTACATTTGGCTTCTTTCACTTAGCATGCTATGAGATTCATCTGTTATTGTACGTATCAGTAGTTTGTTCACTTAAATTGCTGAGAAAAATTTATTACAAGAATATGCCTCTATTTATTTGACAGGTCTCCTGTTGATAGATATTTAGATTATTTCCAGTTTTGACCTATTTTGAATAAAGCTGCTATGAACATTCATGTCTTTCCTAGATATGTGTTTTCATTTCTCTTGTGCAAATACTTAGCAAGAGCTGTTGCATTAAAAGGCGGATGTAGGTTTAACTATATTAGGAAATGCCAAATAGTTTTCCAAAGTGGTTTTACCATTTTAAACTGCCAACCAACAGTGTGTAAGATTCCAGCTTATTTATATCTTCGACAATATTTAAGGCTGTCAGCAATTTTATTTGGCCACTCTCACAGGTTGTAGAATTATCTCATTTTGTGCTATTAATTTTCATTTCCCTCATAAATAATTCTGTTGGGGTTCTTTTCACATGCTTATTACACATTAGTAAATCTCCTTTTGGGAAATACCTGTTTCAAAATTGTACTCCAAACTCATTTATTCTCGTTGTTATTTGCATTTGCTATTTGATTGGACATAAATCCATGCAACTGATTTCTGTACTGATGGATTTTTAAGTTGTCTCAATTTTGTATTTAACAACCAGACAGAAATGACCAGTTTTATATGCCTCTGTTCCAATGGTTCAGTATTTCTAGTGTCCTTCCTTTGCAGTCAAGGCTTGGACATTTTTTGAAAGGAAAGAATGGGCATATCTTCCATCACTGAAAAGGGTGCAACTGTAGGGAGCCATGTTAATACTTGCATCATAGCTGCCCTTATGACATCATTGCTCCCTTTCTCCTCCACTGTCCCTGCCAGCTGTGGCGGAGGAGTGCAGACCTGAGGAGAATGGAACCATCTAGCCCCTAACCATGGGCAATTTAGGGGATTGCAGACCTGAAAGGATATAAACCATCTACCACCAAGTCATGGGCATTCGATTTTGCGTAAGATATGGCCAGTCTACCCAGTGTTGCAGGTGGGGGGCAGAGTGTGCATATTTCCATAGTTAATACAGGAAACAGGTCCTATGTCTAGGGTCTCTGGGCAGACAAGGAGTTTGAGCATGCTTGGAATTTGATGCCGAGTTCTACAGGGAATAACCTCATCCATACTTTTCTCCCAAACTCTGATTACAGAAGGATGGCAATTTGTGCGAAATCGTAATAGAAGATTATGATGAAACAATATTGATGCAAATGAAAGAGGAGGAAGAAAGGAAAAAAAAATTGGAAAAACTTTCATCCCCACCCCCAACGGTAGGTTGGTGAGGGCTCTCAAACTTGTTGGGGACCCCTGACTTGTGATATCTCTGACCTCAGCTATCCAGCTGTGATTGGGTAGTTTTCTCTGTGGCCCATAGCATGGGGTGATCGGGGAATTTATTTTCTGGACACATCCATGTGTGAGAGGTGGTATTATTAAGGATTACTCAGGAGAACCATCATAGACTGAAAATGACCCAGGCTGACTGTACCAAGAGTTTGCCCTATGCAGAGCTGAAACAGACAGGGATGGACTCATCTTTGCTTATTCCTTCTCCCATTTCCTTCTCAGTCTGAGAAATGCAGGAGGTTGAGTCATGGAGAGTTGTTTGTAAGGAAAGGAAACCCCCAAAAGTGAGAACCAGACCACACAAAACAGGAGTGGGATGGTGAGGGCCGTGTTTGGGGTGTATGTGACCAACAAAAAGGAAGCCTGAATCTAGAACTGGGTGGTGGAGTGTGTGTGCATACGTGTGTGTGTGCGTGTTAACTGAAGTCTAAGGTGTGAGTATCAAAAGATGTGAAAGTGAGAAACAGACGAGGAAGATCCCAAACTGAGGGAAACACGGAAACTCTTAATACCATGATGTGACAGAGGGGAGAGCATGTTGTGGATTTGCAGTCAGGAATGAGGGGGCAGAGGGGAAAAGGATGCCATTTCCCAGCAGGTGGGTGGGGTCTGAAGGAAAGGAACAGAATCCCCATGGTGGGGGTGGGGCAAATTCAAACTGACATGGTAATCTTGAACTATAGATTATAGCAGCCTTGCCCTAGACTGGACCCCTGGTCTATGTAAAACTAGTTGAAGTAGCAAAGGCAGCTGTACCCCTTTTACAGATGAGTTCACTGAGGCTGGAGGAATCAAGGCACTGGGTCAACAGCAATTTTCCAGAGAGTGGCAGAAGCAAGACATCCAGGGCTCCTAAGTGTCAGAGGGCAGAAATTGTTAGAGCATCAGGTCCCTTTCCTGGCATGTTCTGGGGATGAAGAGGGTGATGATCATTTCCTGAGTGTCCCTTCTTTCTCCTTGCAATCACCCCAAACCAATGAAGCGCACCAACAAAGATGAGGCAGCCACAAAGATCCAGGCCTGGTGGCGCGGCACCCTGGTGCGCCGGACGCTGCTGCACGCGGCCCTCAGGGCCTGGATCATCCAGTGCTGGTGGCGGATGACGCTGGTGAAGCTGCTGGAGAAGAGGCGGCGGAGAGCGCTTGATTACTACGCACAGCAGGAATGGGCAGTGGTCCAGCTGCAATCCTGGGTCCGCATGTGGCTGGTCCGCCGGTGTTACTGCCGCCTGCTCAATGCTGCCCGCATCATCCAGACCTATTGGCGTTGGCATAATTGTCACACCCGTGGTTTTCTCCAGGGCAGCTACGAACTCACAGCAACCCAGTTGGAGCTTGAACTTGAAATCTTTCTGGGCTCACAGATTTGTCGGATTACAGACTGCATCCCCTTCCCAATAAAGAATTGACCAGGTCTGTTCCAACTCCGTGTCACCAGATCTCTGTCTCTCCAGCCCCAAGAATTCCTTTCCTCAGGGACAGGTCAGGGAAGATGACAGCAGGCACTCGCCATCTCATAGGACTTATCAGATACTCTGAGGACTTATCAGTGGGATGTCTGGGGTTCCGAGTGGAGGGGATACTGTGACCCCATATGGGATGAGCACAACCTGGGATTAACTAGCATTGTCTGCCTGAGGCAGGAGGGTTGGAGGTGCAGGTTCAGGTGGGCCACCTCCAGGGATCCTCATCCACACTGCAGCCTATGTAAAAGGTGTCCTCTGGAGTCGCGCAATATGAAGACAGGTTGGGTCTGCTGGCAGGAACTTGCCTATCTAGTCTCATGGCTCAGTCCTTGCTTTTTCCCATGGAATCCACAGAAACTGGTTTAAGAACAGCCCGGCCACTGCAAACCCTATAATGCTACCTTCTTGTTCCTCTGGGTGCTGCTTCCTTGTAGTGTCCAAATTGAAATCTGAGTCATTTCATGGGAGTAGATAGAAAGCACAGCATTGAGCCCTTTCTCCTTCTTCACACCTCATCTATTCCTTGTCCTCACCCCCAGTGATACCTGGCTGGTTTACAGAATTCCACAGGAATTTAAGTGGAGAGGTGACCATATACCCCAGGCGGGCCAGAACTCTCTGAAGTGTCAGGCTCTAAGGTATCACTGACCCAGCAGCTGAGCTGGCAACAGGGTTTGTCTCCCTCATCAGCTCCCCTGTCCCAGCTCTCCAAAGGGCTGGTCTGGGAAGAGATGGTGGTGGGAATAACTTGGTTTATTCTCCCAACCGCCATTGTGTCTGCCAGCTCAGAAGCCTTGTGCCTTGGCCCTGCTCTGTTCCTTCTATGCTGCTGAGCTGCTCCTTTGAATCGCTGAATCCCTCAGATGCTGCCAGACCTAACAGGTTCCAGTTCCTTGTCTCACATTCAGGTGCAAGCTCTGTCTCTATCTCCTGGTCTTTCTCTCCATGTCCTAATGCTAAGGTCTCATGAGATTCTGAGGCACATTTTTTCAAGACTGCCTCCTTCTCTTGATGGAATTAGAGGGACACTGAGCACATTGCACCCTGCCTTGTTAAACCTTAACTGCCCTTCGTTTCAATCAGCCCCCCTGAATTTCAGCTGACCTGCAGTCATGTAAGCACAACAGAAATGCTTAGTGTTGAACGACACTGAAAACTTTCTTTTAGTTATGCAACTTAAGCTGACTGATACAGAAATTGGGTACCACAAATAGAGTTCTGCTGCTACAAAAACAAAAAGATTGCATGGGTTTGGAATCAGGCTGTGGATGGTAAGGAAACAGATTTAAGAAAGTACAATAATGGCAACTCTGGTTGTGTACTGGCAAAAATTTCACAATACTGTCACTTGCTGAAAAGCATCAGCAGGAAAAAATGAGCACCCTTGTACCACTGGAGTGCATTTCTAGATAGTAATAGGTAAAAGAAGAGAAGATTCTGGAGTCAAGTGGAGTGACCTAGAGGAGCACAACTTTCAATCCAGCTACCCCCAGAAAAAGCAATAATGATAGACCCACCCTTTAGTGAGAATTCTCAGAGTTATACCTAAATCTGGAGAGAAATAAATTCAGTGGGAACCCTACATTTCCCCTCTGACCAGTGGGTAAGAGTGTCAGCTGAAGTGGGGAATGGGACAACCATGGGAAGTGACCAATGGCAATGCCTGGCCCCTGTCAGCTCACACAGGCACTTGGGGAGATTGGAATGCAGTGTCAATTCCTTGGGCAGGTGAGACCAGATGAAGTCTGGGAATGGCCTGGAATCCAGCCCCACAAACCCTCTACCAGATGTCTGTGTGCAGGGCATGACTGTACAAGAGTAAGTGGCAGCCTGGTATGGTGTCTCTGGAGTTGAAGTCCCAGGGTCATGTACTGTGAAAGCAGGTGGTCATGGCAGAGAGGAATCTCCTGGACTTTAAGGAATTTGAGCCTTTACAGGTCATGTTGCCCAGCATTTCCACTTCTGGTGTTTACCCCAGAAAATCTCCTTTTTAGGGAGGGCTAGAGGGGTCCTAGAAATGATGTCATCTCTGCATTGTTTGTGTGGGTTCTCACCTGAAGGACTGTCAAGGCCAAAGTTAGAATGGGAGGCTCCTATATCTGCAGCCTGAGGGTCTGCGTGAGGTCTCCCTGCCACCAGATCTGCTGCCCAGCTGCCCAGGGAGCTGCCATCTGGAAGTCTACACTCTCCAGGAAGCCCCCTGCCCAGAAGACCAGCAGCATACACCCTGTGCCTGAAACCCCAGGACGGGAATTTGAGGTCCCTGAGTTAGGCTGAGCAGAAAGCTCAGGAACAAGGTTGTGCATGTCACCAAGACCATGATTCAGAACCCTTGTGCTCAATAAGCAGGATCACTGATGGCGAAGGACAAGTCTGAAGAGCCCTAACAGAGACTCTAAAGGAGCTTAATTAACATCTTCAGGGGCAGGCAATGGCGTCTCAGATAGGAAGGAAGAACATTCTAATACTGAAAGACACAACAATGAATCCCAAAAAGAAACAGCCAGATTGTTGAAATTAAATTCCAATAGACAGGATGGAGAGCAGAGCGGACATAACTAAAGTGCAGATTATTGGGTGAGAAGTTTGACATGAGGAATTCTCCCAAATGCAGTATAATAGGGAAGAATGGAAAGAGTGAAAAAGTAAACGGAGAAAGAATTGACCCAGAAGTTCAAGCATTGGTCAACTGGGTGCCCCAGGGAGGCAGGACAGCGAATAAACACGAGAAACATTCAAAGCCTTGGCGATAAAGGGATTCTTGGAGCGTTAGAAAGCTCAACCGTCCAAAAAGGTATAGGAATAGAGATAGATCCCCCAAATGTACTGTACATTACAATACAATCTCATTCTTGATGATGATAAAATGGAAATAGTAAAAGAGGACAAGGAACCAGTGGCTTATCTACTAAGGAGAAGTTTCAATGTGACATCAGCTTTCTCAGCAGCAACACTGGATGCAGAGAGAATGAAGCAACATGACAAACATTCTGAAGAGATAATATTTTTAAGCACAGACTTTTTAACTCACAAAGTGAGTTTGAAGAGAAGGGCAAATGGAAAATCATTTCATATTGCATGACCAAGAAAATTCTCTATCCCTCTTGGAAAGATTTACTAGGCCCAAATACAATAATGTAAAACTAATCTATGGGAATGACAAAAAAAAAAAGAAAAGCATCAGTGAATAGAGAAGTTGGTAAAATTTATTGTCAAGTCTAAACAAGATTTCACTGTAAAAAATCTAATATCAATTTAGAAATGTCTTCAAAATGATAACATGAGATGCTGCTAGACAGAATGGGTTAAAGGACAATTGGACTAAAGTTCTTGTGTGATTTGAGGGAATGCAATAGAAAATGATCTGTGCTAGAAATTAATAGCAAAATATGTTAAAATTTAAGTGTAAATACTAGAAGAATGAGAAAAAATAGCATAAAATAAAATTTTAATGTAGTATAACTTCGGTATCAATTAATTGTGATTAGTTGTTAAAATAGAAATCTAGCCAACAGTTGCTCAAAAAGATTAGAGGATTTTTAAACGTTTTTAATTGTAAAATATAACGTATTTGATAGCTTTTTGTGCAAGGGTGGTTTAGTAGTAGAAATCTCACCTTGCATGCAGGAGACCCAGGGTTCGATTCCTGGACCATGCACCTCCCCACCTCCCCCCACAATATATATATATATATAACATATATACAAAGAAAAGAAAGAAAAAAGCTATAATTTTCAAAGCACATTTCATCATGTAGTTACTGGACAGATCCCAGAGTTTGTCATGGGCTATCATTCCACCATCTCAGATTTTTCCTTCTAGCTGCTCCAAATCACTGGAGGCTTGAAGTAATATTAATATAATGATTCAGCAGTCATACACATTTTCCAAATCCTATTCTCTCCTTTGATCCTTCTCCCAATCTATAGGGATCTTTGGGTAATGCCTGTTCTGACTTTTTCATGTTGAGAAGGGGTGTCGACTTAAAGGATAGGGGGGTGTAATTAATTGATAATCTTGAAGAGATCTCGGTGCCAAGATTTATCTGACCCAGGAACCCTCCGGGAATTATAGGTTCCAGGACAGCAAACTTAGTACATGAAACCTTTATAGAGTCTCAGTTCGAGCCCTAGGTGTCCTCAAGAGTCAATAGGAGTGGTGCAGGTTAAGGTATAGCAAACCATGGTAATCACTGCTATCTAACTGAAGCTTGCGTAAGAGTCACCTCCAGAATAGCCTTTCCGCTCCACTTGGTCTCTCTTGGGTGCTGCTACCTTATTTTATTACACCTCTTTCCCTCCCCTTGGTCTGGAAGGTGTTGTTGATCCCACGGTGCCAGGACCAGACTCATCCTGGGAGCCATGTCCCAAGCCACCAGGGAGAACTTCACCCCTGAATATCATGTCCCATGCAGGGGAGGTGGGGAAGGCAATGACTTTCCTTGTAGAGTTGGGTCTAGAGAGAGAGAGACCACATCTGGGCAGCAAAGGGGCTTTCTGAAAGCAACTGCCAAGCCTCGCATGGGCAGTCTTAGCTTCCCCCCACAGAAACAAGTTTCATAAGGGCAATCTTCAAAATCAAAGACCTGGCCCATTTTCCTTGGAGTCTCTAGTGGTTGAGAGGATACTTGGGGTATCGGGAAAGTTCAGTAGTTTTATATATATATATAATTCCCCCCTTCGGACCCTCAATCAACACCCCCCAATTATCAGCCCACCACAGTCTGAAATGTGTCTTGGCATTACGCCAAGCTACACAGAACTACAAGGCCTCATTCCCACTCTGGACCCCAGGAGTCTGGGTAGTTCAAATGAGCTATCCAGACAGGTTGATTTAGATTATGTTTCACAGAAAATTTAGGTTCTAGACATAACAACCTTTCTGCCTTTGGTTCCATTCAGTAGGTGAAGGTCTAGAGTGCATACCCTACCATCTTTTACCCTAATTCTGATTTACCTTAGACCCAGCTTTGTTTTTAACTCTAATTGAGATCTGATCTCCCCTTTGGTTACTTTAACTGTTATCATACATAACTATGGTTACCTCCAGTGCTGCAATGCTCCATCTCCGGGTCCTTGGTGGCACAGAGTTACTCAAAGTCCCAGGGAAATACCAACTGATACACATATAGCTCAGTGCCTCAGGATCCAGAAATACATTTACAACTTCAAACTAAGTGTGGCTACTATGAGGGCTTACAATCTAAGTTCCAATTTTCTTATAATGGTTCTTTTGTTTCTGGCTTATTTTGCCCAACCCATTGTCCCCAGGTCCCCAAGTGTGTTGCATGTCTCTCGACATCCTTCCTTTTTGAAGCCACACCTTCTTCCATAATATAAATGTATCATAGTTGGCCATTCTGCTTCTCAGTCATTGTACATTTCAGCTCCATCCATCTATTGGGCATCATGGCTAATGTTCAAAATAAACAAACCATGTCTTCCAGTATTCTCGCTTGGTTGTACAATCAGCAGGACTCTCAGTTTTGGACAATTTTCATTGGTCTTTACTACAGTCATAATAGTGGAATCATAAAGTATCTATACTTTTGTGTCTGACTTATTTCACTTAGCATTATGTCCTCAAGGTTCATCCATTTGTCATTGCTTCAGGACTTCATTTCATCTTACTTTTACTGCATCATATATATACACCACATTCTGTTTATCCACTGTCTGCTGTTGGGCATTTGAATTGTTTCTATCTTTTGGCAATTGTGAATAGTGCTGCGGTGGACATCAGTGTGCAAATGTCTGTTTGTGTTATTGCTTTTAGCTCTTCTGAGTTTTTATTGAGTATTGGTATTGCTGAGTCATAGAGAAACTCAATATGTAGTTTTTGGAGGAATTGCCAAGTTGTCTTCTGCAATGGCTGCACCATTTTATGTTTCTACCAACAGTGAATAAGTGTTCCAATTTCTCCACATCCTCTCTAACATTTGTAGTTTTATGCTTGTTTAATAGCAGCAATTCTTACAGGTGTGAGGCGGTAGCTCATTGTTGTCTTAATTTGCATTTCCCTTATAGCTAATGAAAATGAGCATCTCTTCGAGTGCTTTTGAGCCATCTGTATTTGCTGTTCAGAAAAGTGTCTATTCATATCCTCTGCCCATTTTATAATTAGGTTTTGTTCTTTTGTTGTTGAGCTGTATAATTTCTCTATGTACATAGGATATCAAGCCTTTATATGATACGTAGTTTCCAAATATTTTCTCCCATTGAATTGGCAGCCTCTTCACCTTTTTGACAAAGTCCTTTTAGGCACAGCAGCTCTAATCTTAAGGAGTTCTCATTTGTCTATTTCTTCTTACATTGTTTGTGCTTCAGGTGTAAAATTTAAAAAGCTACCTCCTATTACTAGATCTTGAAAATGTTTCCCTGCATTTTCTTCTAGATGTTTTATGGTACTGGCTCTTACATTTAGGTCTTTAATTCATTTTGAGTTAACTTTTGTAGAGGGTATAAGATAGGGGTCCAGATTAGAGGATTATTTTTATATCGTGTAGAAAAAGTCTGAAGAGGGAAGTCCAGGGCTGATGTGGCAGCTCCAAAGTGTTATCAGGGACCTAAGTCTCATCAATCTTCTCACTTCCACTCCCATTTCCATCTTAGGGAAATGTATGAGGACAAGATTTGCATCCCTAGAATGTAAGTGGCTACCAGAGTGTGGTCATAATATTTACATTTCAGGAGGTAGAGAGTTAAAGGCAAAGGACAGAAAAAATGTAAAAGCTTGAAGAAAATTAAATAAGGACCAAAGGATTGGATGACGATTTGTAGGCTCTATTGATGATCTAGAGAAAGATAACAAAAGACTGAGAGCAAGTAACGAGCAATTGAAAGTCAAATATAAAAGCCAGAAGGCCTCTTGGGAGGATATAAAGTAGTTCACCTCATACAAAGGAAGAGAAAGCTGAGAGTCAGGCCCAAGGCGTCATCATCAGAGTGTCCAAGGTCCTTAGAAGGTTAAACTCTCCACAAAGGTTGGTCTACTGTGCCAAGATCATGACCATGATGGAAAAAAAAATGATGTCCTGGCACGGGCACTCATCATCTGGGTTGTTAGCCCTTCCCAAGATTTTAAATTCCCAGATTCCCCTGAATGTTTTGAGTCTAAAAAAGTGTGACACGCCTCACTAAGCTCACTGACAGCAATGAAGACAATGGGAAACAGAAGAAGGAAGCTACACCTGTACGTAGCCCAGTCCCTCAAGAAATCCACCATGTTGTACCAGCCCTCAGCCCTCAGCCCAATCCGTGTCCTTATGGGGGAAAACCTTGGGAACAGCTGACATAGGAGGATAAAGCCTGAGCTTGATTCACAGGATTTTCAACTAAGAACTTGGTTAACATTTCAAAATGGACAAATGCACTGTGTCCTTATTCAAGATGACCTTGAAAAGCATTGATGAAGGAAAATCCTCTCCCTCGGCAAGATTTCAGGTATGCAACTTATCCAACTTTACGTGAAAAAATTAATAGCCTAAGATTAGCATGTATATGTATATTAAAATACACATGGACACACACACACACACATGATACACACACAGCTAGAGACTCCTGGGCAATAGTGGAGGCTGGTCAACTACTTGGGAGGAGAATTTTTGGAAGATAAATGACAATGAAGTCTCAGCTAAAGACATGTGGATGAACATATAGAACTGTGCATAAAGAGTGAAAATCTTTATACCCCTGTGTGATGGTTGAGAGGTTTTATGGACCCTGGAAAAGATCATGTTCTTAAGGCTAATCCACTCCTGTAGGTGTAGATCTATTGTGGGTGGAAACTTTGGGTTAGGCTATTTCAGTTGAGGCATGCCCCAGGTGAGTCTAAATACTTTTACTTGAGTCTTTTATAAGAAGCTGTGAAACAGAGAGAAAGAGAGAGAAGCTGAGAGAGAAAAAGATACAGAAGCTGAGAAAGAAAGCCACAGACAGAGAAGTCAGAAGCTGAAAGCAGTGAAACCTGGGAGAGAAGGGAGAGAGCAGCAGACCTGCCATGTCCCTTGACATGTGACAGAAGGGCTGAAGAGCGCCAGCAGGCTGACTTCAGGAAGACGGTATCATCTTAATAATGCCTTGATTTGGACATATTCACAGCCTCAGAACTATAAGCTTGTAAGCTAATAAATCTCCATTGTAGAAGTCAACCTGGTTCTGGTATGTTACAATTCAACAACTTTACCAATCAGCCTGTGAACCACCCACCACGGAGGATCCACAATTGAACAAACACTATGCAACCATGTTGGCTGCTTGATATTAGTCAGCCTCTGTGAACAGTCTCCCATGATGGGTACATAGCTTAGGTGACCCTGGAAGCAGAGAAAGATGCTCCGCACGGGCCAACAGCATAGTTTCTCACTTACCAAGGCTACTGCCATCAAATGTGCAAACTAAGCAACAGAGACCAACAATGAACCCCCAGTATGGCACCATTCCTAGAGGAGACCCAAGCAACCACTTGGTGACAAGTTGAGGACATTGGGCCCCTCTCAACATGGAAGGACAAATGACTTGTTCTGAAAGTGATAGGTGCATATTCCAGGTATAGGTATTCATTTCCTGTCCACAGAGTCACGGCCTGCACCTCTACCTGTATCCCACTGGAATTTGCCTCAGAAAAGCCCCCATTGTTCAGCCGCACTCTCCTTAAACCTAGGATGAGAAAGGCTGATGTCCTGCCCCTCTGGGGATGACAGCCTTCTGAGTGGAAGCTGGGGGTAAAGGGGGCCCTGGGTTTTTTGCTGTACCAGGCTGAAGTGAGTTTCTGTCTTGCTGAGCAGGGATGGGGGGTGGAGGGTATGGGTCTTGATTCAATACAATGGATTCTTGCTGTGCTGATTGAGTTTAGGTGATTTTCTTGAATAAATGTTTCTTCATTTCCTTTATATGCTTAGGGTCAAATTCAGAGAATTTTAATTGGTGTGTGGGTGTTTGTATGGGAGAGGGGTGGGGGGATATAAATTTTTTTTAGAAGTTTCACTGGGGAGTACAACAATAGAGCTCAACACTCTCTTGTGCCAAAAGACATCAAGTTATCTTGAAAGGAATTGACACAAACTCAGTGTTTGGTTTGTCTTTCCTGCCCACGACCTCAACTGATGTCTCTATCTGAGGGCTTACCAAGGCGTTGACTCACTGAATTACATGGCTTTGGCCAAGGGATCACTGAACAGCAAACAAGGTGTGGCAGTGGATGGTGATTCCATACTCACCTCACCATGCATAAGTACCCAGTCTGATAGAGACATTGAAAGACCTCGTGAAAATACAGCTGAGATACCAGCTTGAAGATGAAAGCCTATAGAGTGGGATGTCTCCTTCAGGACATAATAAGTACCCCATACCAATGTCCATTACATTGTGTTGAGTCTCTAAAAAAGTACAACACGTGGGCCTTGGAACCAAGGTGTGGAAGGGATAACATCCTTGCCTACCATCCCTCCAGCTACCTATTTGAGGAATGTGCATTTTCTGTCCCTCTGACTACAGTTTCTGTCTCACTAGCGGTCCTGGTCTCTAGAAGAGGAACACTTTTATCAGAGAACAAAGTAAGACTCCCATTGAACTTTAAGCTGGGGCTGCCACCTGATCACTGCAGGCTTCTGGGCCTAGAGACAAGCTAGAAATGAAAGGAGTCACTATACTGCTAAGAATAATAATCCCTGAACATCAGAAGAAGGTGGGGCTGCTGCTATATGCTGGCGGCAGGGAGACCATGAATGTAGCTCTGGTGCCCTCTCTTGGAGCTCCCCTGCCCAAATTGATGAAGAAACCATAAATCAGTCTCAGGCAGAGAAATGCATGGTAAGTGTAGAAACAGATCCCACAAGGAATGGCATTTTGTGTCAACCCAAGCACAGTCTGCCAACTGTAAGATCAACAGAGGTGCCAGTTGAGTGTGAGAGAATCTAGAAAGGGTGGTAGAGGAAGGGATAAAGAAACGGGAGTATTAGACTCAATACTAAAGTACAGGGGCTGTAGCTCATCTCTCTAATCCTTCCCTTTGAGTTTTGTTTTTGTTTTTATTTTCAGAAAACAGGACCAACCAGAATCTTGAAGAAAAAAGTTGTTCACAGATGGTGAAAAATTTACTATGGGAAGCAAGAGAGTCTAAGTGCTGTAGAGATATAAACCATAAGGGGATATGTGTGCTCTGCCCAGATATCTCCTTTATGGCCAACAAGCCATCTCCCAGATGGTGGGAATATTGGTGACTGCCAGGTCACAGCTGTATTCCTCACTGGGAATTGCTCTTGGAGAGAAGGAAGAGATTATTGAGCAAGGTTATGTCGTCTCCTAAGGGGCAGCCTGCAGCCAGTGACTGCTTGGTGGCTACATAGAAAATTCCAGTCCCTTCCTTCAACTTGGAGCAACTCTGATGAGCCAAACCAGTTCCAGAGTCACTGTAGGGTTGACAGAAGCTTCAGTTGTGACTACATTGTGGGTCAGTTTCTCCCTCTGACCAATATTGTCCTCCTCATTTCCTCAGAAGTGTTTCTTCCAACAGCACCTTCTTCAAGGTTAATTTGGCACTTACCCCTGATCTCTGTCTCCAGGAATCCCAATATAAGATAGGGTCTGTATTAGTTTCCCATTGTTGCTATAACAAATTAAAACCTGTCTAGTGAATTAAAATAATACAATTCGTTCTCTTAATTTCTGAAGGTCAGAAATTAATTAAATGTGTCTTACCTCACTAAAATTGAGGACTCGGCTATGAGGAGTTTCCTTTGGAGCATTGGGGGAGAATCTGTTTTCTTTGTTTCCCAGCTTCTAGAGGCTGCTTGAAGACATAAACCTCTTCCATCCTTAAAATCACCTATAGGGAGTTGAGGGTTTTTCACAAAACATCACTCAGATGCTGACTTCTTTTTCACATTTAAAAGCCCGTGTGATTTCTTTGGATCCATGCAGATAATCAAGAATTAGAAAATTTAATTTCATCTTCAATCCAATTCCCCCTTTTGAGTGAACTTGACATACTCACAGGTTCTGGAAATTAGGACTTGGACTCCTTGGGAAACCATTATTCTTCCTACCATAGGGTCTGCCCACAGATTGCCTCAGTCTGCCACACACCCGTCCCGCCCAGGACTATGAAGAACTGAGACGTCTCTGAGCCACAAACAACATAGAGACTCTCCACAGGACTCCCCGACCTTAGTCTCAGTGTGGAAGTAAACAAATGTCTTGAGCTTGCGCTTCTCTCCAGGTGAGGCAAACTCGGGGTTTCTGTTATGCCTCCAGGACTTTGTCACCCAGGGTAGGGACAGTTTTCAGGCTGGAAAGAGGAAAAATTTTCTTGTGTGCAGGCACCCCATCCCACCCAAGGCCTGAAGCAATGGATCCCAGCTGGGCCACTCCAGGGTCTTGGACTTATTCTCAAAATCCACCAACCAGGACCTTCTGGCCAGGCTGGTAGATATTAAGGAGACACCCTACGAGTTCAGGACTTCAACGGGTGCAGCTGAGAAAATTCACATTCTGCCCCACTTTCTTCCCCTTTGCTTCCCGCCTTTCTCCCTCAGTCCTAATTCCTCCTGCATTTCTCACCCTGCCCCCACTGACTTCTGGGATTCTACACGCCCCCCCCCATTCTCTTACTCCTGTTTTCCCAGTTCCATCCCTCTCTTTCAGCCCCACAGTGCCCCAGCCTCCTGACTTCAGATCTGTACATTCAGCATAATCTCCACTTGCATCTTCAGACGTTACAGGTAAGGAAATGGCAGGATCTGAACATGGAAATAGAGAAGGGTCTCAGGCTCTGAGGGTCGCAGGTCTTCCCTGTTATGTGGGCTATGGGTAGATATTGCATTCTTTCATTTAGTGAGCAATTATGTGACACCTGCTATGTCCCAACACTGTGCATCCTCTGGGGTCTCAAACATGTTCAATTCACAGGCCCTGCCCTGCATGACCCACTCAGGGAAGAGACAGTCAGCAGACAAGTGGCTGGAACAGGACCTGAGGAGGACCACAGTGGAGGCCTGTAAACGGGATTTGATATTTCCCAGGTGTAATCCACAGTGTCACCCCTTAGAAACTGAAGGAAGCACACTAGGATGGAGCTGGGACTGCTGTAGAAGAAGTGCAGGAGGCAGGGGCTGATGGGGAGGGGCACCGTGGCACAGCCCACTCCCAGGAGCTCTGCTTTCCTCCCTCTGCAGGCTGGGGAACTAGTCCTCTGCTTATTCAGAGCGCTGATCCGACCCTCCTTTTTACCCCTCCCTAAGTGGTTTTGAGAGCCTCTGGGGGAAGCTCTGCGAAAGGAGTTGGAAAATGGGGGTGGATGGGAGGGAGAAGAATAGTGAGAGACCCAAAATGCTGGCACCTCTGCACAAGGGACACACACAGTGGCTCTGAGGGGTCCTCATATCTTGCGAAGGGCAGCCGAGGTCACCCAGGAAGCATGAGGGCATCTCTGCTCACTCTCCCCCTTTCTCTTTGCTTTTTAAAAGGCGTTACACGGTACTGATGATCAGCCCTGCCAGCTGCTGAGGACATCGGCTGTGGCCGTGGAATTGTTCTCCCCTGAACCAAACCAGACTAGGGTAGAGGCGGGAGGGGCCGCCGCAGCAGGGGCGGAGAGGGTGGGCCACCAGGCAGCCTCAGGGCCAGGGAGCTGGGAACCCACCCCCCACGCAAGCCGCGCGCCGCGGGGCGCACAGCCCCCTAGCCCCGCTCTTGTCCTCCTTCGATCTTCGATCTGGACTACCAGAAGCGAATGGGGGGGGGAGGAGCAGCCTCAGCACACTCACCTCCAAGTGTCCTTGTGCTTTGGTGCATGGGCTGGTGGCGAAGACCACAGGGAGGAGGCCCAGGGCCACGTAGCGGTTGGCACGGG
>PVIY010041955.1:0-21293 GCA_004026745.1 Myrmecophaga tridactyla | reverse complement strand
TACAGTCAAAGGGAATCCTCTTTAATAAAAGAAACTCCAACCTAGCATGCTGGAGTTCCCACAAATTCAACTGAATCAGACATGAATTCAAAATCAAAAACTACCAAACACAAAGGAAAAAAGCCGCCGAAGTGAGGTGCAACCGATTTAAACCCTCACCAACTTTCTAAATTGAAAGTCTCAAATGTAGAATATACAATTAATAGATTGACTAATGAACATAGTTGCAAAAATTCTCAACAAAATACTAGCAAATCTGTGATGTACTTTGAAATTTATTTTTGTCATTTTTATGTTATTTTTCACAATAAAAATGTTTTAAAACATACTAGCAAATCCAATCCAATGATACATTAAAAGAATTATACAACAAGGCCAACTGGGATTTATACCAAGAATGCAAGTTGGTTCAACACAGGAAAATCAATCAACGTAATACAGCACATTAACAAATTGAAAGGGAAAAATCATATGATTGTATCAATGGATGCTGAAAAAGCATTGACAAAATTCAGCATCCTTTCCCAATAAAAACGCTTCAAAAAGTAGGAATCAAAGGAAACTTTCTCAATATAATAAAGGGCATATATGAAAAACCCATTGCCAGCATCATACTCAAAGGTGAGAGACTGAAAGCATTACCCATCGGGAATGAGACAAGGCTATCCATTGTCGTCACTATTACTCAAAATTGTATTAGAAGTCCTAGCTGGAGTGATTAGACAAGAGAAAGAAGTAAAACACATTGAAAGAGGAAAGGAAGTAGTAAAACTTTCATTATTTGCAGATGACGTGACCCTATACTTAGAAAGCCCTGAGAAATCTATAAGAAAACTGCTTGAGCTAAAAAACTAATTCAGCAAAGTGGCAGGATTAATGTACACAAATCAATAATGTTTCTATACACAGCAATGATTTATCTGAACAGAAGTTAAGGAAAAAACTCCATTTACAATAGTGACCAAAAGAATCAGGTATCTAGGAATAAGCCCAACCAGGGATGTCAAGGAGTTATACACAGAAAATTTACAAAACATTGCTAACATGTAAAATTTTGCAAAATTTCAAAATGACTTAGATGGAACAACATTCCATGCTCATGGATAGGAAGGTTGAATGTCATTAGGATGTCAATTCTACCCAAACTGATCTACAAATTTAATGCAATACTGATCACAATTCCACAAACTACTTGGAAGACTAGGAAAAGCTGGTTATCAAATTTATTTGGAAGGGAAAGATACCCTAAAAGCTAAAGATACTCTAAAAAAGAAGAGTGAAGTGGGAGGACTAGCACTTCCAGACTTTAAAGCTTACTATAAAGCCACAGTGGTCAAAACAGCATGGTACTGGCAAAAAGATAGAGGTATTAAATTAACCAGTGGAATCAAATCAAGAGTGAGAGATAGACCACCAAATCTATGGATAATTGATCTTTTATAAGGCACCAAATCCACTGAACTGGGACAGAATAGTCTCTTCAGTAAATAGGCATGGGAGAATTGGATATCATTAGCCAGAAGAATGAAAAAGGACCCCTACCTTACACCCTATACAAAAATTCATTCAAAATGGATTAAAGACCTAAATGTAAGACCCAGTACCATAAAACTTCTAGAAGAAAATTCAGGGAAACATCTTCAAGATATAGTAATAGGAAGCAGCTTCTTAAGATTTATACCTAAAGAATAAGCAGAGAAATAACAATAGACAAATGGGACTCCTTAAGACCAAGAGCTACGAATGAAACTGATCTGGATAGGACTAAGGTATATCAGAATACAGGGTAAAGGATGATATTGTCCATATTTTTAAAACTTCAACTTCTGTGTGACACTAAAGGGAGAGATGTTTATTTGGTGAAAAATGTATATTTTGGGTAGTGCACTTCCTAATATATCTTGTATGGTCAGTTTAGTTGAACACCATTTGTTCATGGAATTTTGAATAGGATGTGAGATTATGTTGGTTTGTCCAGGTTAGTGTGATGCCCAATATATCCCAGAGTAATTTGGGCAGTGAATAAAGAAGTGTTTGCAAAGCCCCCTTGGAGGAATGGGGGAGAAAGGAGGAAATATTCAACTTCCCCACTTGGAGAATTTCTTTTATTCTTGCAAGCAGTGGGGACAACCAAATCAATAGGCCAAGCCCTCAACTGGGGTTCGCCCCTATGAAACTTTTCCTGCAAAGGATAAGCTAAGCCTATTTAAAGTTAGGCCTAAAAGTCACCCCCAGAGAACCTCTTTTGTTGCTCAGATGTGGTCTCTCTCTTCAAGCCAACTTGGCAGGTGAATTCACTGTCCTCCTTCCCACGTGGAACATGACTCCCAGGGGTGTAAATCTCTGGCAATTGTAGGACAGAAATCCTAGGACACAGCATCAAGGTATTGAGAAAGCCTTGTTGAAAAAAGGGGGAAGAGGGAAAGGAAATAAAATAAAGTTTCAGTGGCTGAGAGATTTCAAAGAGAGTCAAGAGGTTTTCCTGGAGGTTATTCTTATGCATTATATAAATATCCATTTTTAATTTATGGTATGTTGGAGTGACTGGAGGATGTACCTGAAACTGTTGAGCTGTGTTCCAGTAGTTGTGATTCTTGGAGATTACCGTATAGACATAACTTACTGTATAGACATAACTTACTGTATAGACATAACTTACTGTATAGACAACTTACATGGTGCCTGTGCGATTGTGAAAACCTTGTGTCTGATGCTTCTTTTATCCAGTGTATGGACAGAAGAATTTAAAAATATGAATAAAAAAATAAGTAAGAAGAGGGATAGAAGGTAAAATGAATTGGGTAGCTGGAAATACTAGTGGTCAATGAGAGGGAGGAGTAAGGGATATGGTATGTATGAGTTTTTCCTTTTTTCTTTTTATTTCTTTTTCTGGAGTGATGCAAATGTTAAAAAAAAACTGATCATGGTGATGTATATACATAAATGATGTGTATGTGATGATATCATGAGCCACTGATTGTACACCATGTATGGAATGAAAGTGTGTGAATTTTTCTCAATAAAAATAATTTTTTAAAAAAGATCATGGGCTTCTGTGCCTCAAAGGACTTTGTTAAAAAGGTGAAGAGGCAGCCAACTCAGTGGAGAAATTATTTGGAACCACATATCAGATAAAGGCGCGACATAAAGAAATTACACAGCTCAACAACAAAAGAACAAACAACCCAATTATAAAATGGGCAGAGGATATGAATAGACACTTTTCTGAAGAGCAAATAGAGATGGATTAAAAGCACATGAAGAAATTCTCATTTTCATTATCCATAAGGGAAATGCAAATCATGACCACAATGAGATACTACCTTACACCTATAAGAATGGCTGCTATTAAACAAACAGAAAACTACAAATGTTGGAGAGGATGTGGAGGCATTGGATCACTTATTCATTGTTGGTGGGAATGTAAAATGGTGCACCTGCTATGAAAGACAATTTGGTGATTCTTCAGAAAATTAAATATTGAGTTGCCCTATGACCTGGCAATACCAGTATTCAGTTGTTTTAGTTTAAGCTGTCAGAATGCAATATACCAGAAACAAAATGGCTTTTAAAAAGAGAATTTATTGAGTTGCAAGTTTACAGTGCTAAGGTCATGAAAGTGTCCAAATTAAGGCAAGACTATAAAAATGTTCAAACTAAAGCATCCATGGAAAGATACCTTGCCTCAAGAAGGCCAATGGCATTCGGGGTTTCTCTCTCATCTGGAAAGGCACATGGCACTGTCTGCTAGCTTTCTCTCCAGACTTCTTCAATGGCTTCCCAGAGGGCATTTTCTTTATGCATCTCCTAATGTTTCTCATTGTGTGGGCTCTGTTGGCTCTGAAGTTTTTCCAAAATAGTTTCCTCTTAAAGGGCTCCAGTAAGCAACCCCACCTTGAATGGGTGTAGACACATCTCCATGGAAACCATCTAATCAAAAGTTAACACCTGTGTTGGTTTGAAAGGATTTATGTACCCTAGAAAAGCCATGCTTTAATCCTAATCAATCTTGTGGGAGCAATGGTTTCTTCTAATCCCCATTCAGTACTATAGGTTGGAAACTTGATTAGGTTATCTCCACGGAGATGTGGCTCAACTGATTGTGGGTATGAAACTTGATTAGAGGGAGACGTATCTCCACCCTTTATATGTGGGTCTTGATTAGTTTACTGGAATCCTATAAAATATAAGACATTTTGGAGAGAGTTCTTTTTGAGGAGAGAGCCATAGAACCATGACAGAAGGATGAGAGAACCACAGAGTCCCCCAGCCAGTGACCCTTGTAAATAAAGAAGGAAAAGGCCTCCCAGGGAGCTTCATGAAGCAAGAGGCCTGGAGAGGAAACTAGAAGACATCGCCATGTTCACCATGTGCCCTTCCAGCTGAGAGAGAAACCCTGAACCTCACTGGCCTTCTTGAACCAAGGTATCTTTCCCTTAGCCTTAGATTGGACATTTCTATAGACTTGCCTTAATTGAACCTAAAAACTGTAAACTTGCAACTTATTAAATTCCCCCTTTTAAAAGCCATTATCTTTCTGGTATATTGCATTCTGGCAGCTAACAAACTAGAACACCACCCAATCTTTCCCTGGATGCCTTAATTTGGACATTTTCATGGCTTAGAACTGTAAACTTGTAATGTATTAAATTCCCTTTTTTTAAAAGTTTTCCAGTTCTGGTATATCACATTCCAATAGTTTGCAAACTAAGACAAGGACACATTGTCAGAATAGGAACTGAGTTTGTGATGCAGAAATTGACACAATAAAATATAAGATGTTTGTTTGATATAAAAAAGTTGGAATATACTCAGACTTTCAAAAGTATTTGTGAATGTGGCCTGCTCATAAGTATTGTTTAGAGAACTCATCAGAACTAAAAAATTGGAAGACTCAGTGAAGTCAGCTAGGTCCAACTGGGTGGATCACATCTTGATGGAAACAATAAAAAAGATCACACTCAGCAATATTGAATGAGGATTAAAGAACTTGACTTTTCTGGAGTACAAGACAGTTTCAAACTGGCACTTTCCACCCTTTGGACCCCCAAAAAGCATGTTCTTTCCAAATGCAAAATTCATTCATTCCATCATACTATCACAAAGCTTTAAACCATTTCAGTAACAATACAAATACAATACAAAATCAAAAACAGTACAAAAACTCATCAAAGTCAGCTACAGGCATGGTTTGTCCTAAGGCAAAATTCTCCTCTGCCTATGACATGTAAAACTAAGAACAAATTATCTGCTGCCAACATACAAAGGAGATACACTCATAGGATACATGTTTCCATTTCCATTGAGAGAAATTGGAAGAAACACAGGGGTCACGAGACCCAAACAGTTATGAAAACATGCAGGGCAAACATCATTAGGTTTCGAAGTCTGAGAGTCATTTGTCCTCAGGGCTTTAGAAATCAGCCTCACCCTTTCCAAGGGCCTGCTCAGTGGCCCTGCCCTCTCCAAATGCTGGTGTGGAGTTTGCAACCTTGGAGGACATTGGGGAGACCACTTTTATCTCAGCCCCATCCTTTCCAAGCATTGGGGCAGCACCTGGGCTCTCTGCCATTTCTAGGGCACGAGTTCCAGAATGATGAGGTGGCAGCAAGGCTCTCCCCAGTCTCCAAGGAATGTGCTCCACACTCTACAAGGCCTGGGGTACAACTTTTCCAGAACATCAAGGTGGAAGGTCCACCCTCTACCTTCAGGACAAACTCACCCTCTCCAAGTGCTTGGGTGAGTCAGCTCTCTTGGCCCAAGTTTTCTTCGTTTCAGACCTTAGCTTCAATAGTTCTGCCTCTGAAGTTATTTTTCCTTCAATTTGTCCCTTTTAGTGCATACTGCCAGTGGTTCCATTCATACAGATCCCACAACACTCTCTTTGGTTTTCTTTGCCATACGCTGGGATCATGCTTATCAGACAAAAGGACTTTCCACAAGTCCTTTTTGGATAACTGTATCTCCAATCCAGGCTTGTCCCGAAATGGCTAACTGGTTCCATATTTAGTTAAATCCTCATGTGGGGCACTAATCTCTGGGGTTTCCCTTTCTGGAAGCCCAGAATTTTCCAGACCACCAGTTTCTGGTTTCTTTGTACCTAAGAGTTTGGTTCTCAGCTTATCTCTTTCCTGTTGCATTTCACTGTAAGTTGCAAGGAGAAACCAGGCTGTACTTTCCACATTTAATTTGGAAATCTCTTCTGCTAAATATTCAAGTTCATGGCTTTTAAAAGCTGCCTTTCATCCAAAATTAGTAGTTCATTTTGTTAAATTTTCTGCCACTTTAAAACAAGAGTTGTCTTCCTTCCAGTTTACAATTACACATGCATTACTTCTATTTAAGGCCTTATCAGAAGTGTCTTTAGAATCCACATTTCTACCAACAGTCTCTTGAAAGCATACTAGATTTTCTCTCTCAAGGTTCTTACAACTCTTCCAGAATCTTCCCTTTATCCATTTAAAAAGTTGTTCCAACATGTTTGGTATTTGCAAACTGCAGCAGCATCCCACTTCTCCAGGACCAAAATCTGCTTTAGTTAGTCAAGCTTCAGAAATGCAATATACCAGAAACAGAATGGCTTTTAAAAGGAAATTTATTAAGTTGCAGATTCACAGTTTTAAGGCCATGAAAACATCCATATTAAGGCAAGGCTATAAAAATGTCCAAACTAAGGCATTTGGGGAATGATACCTTGGCTCAAGAAGGCTGATGATGTTCAGCGTGTCTCTCTCAGCTGGAAAAGACACATGGCAACATTTGCTAGCTAGCTCTCCAGGCTTCTTCAATGGCGTCCCCAGGGGAATTTTCTTAATGCATCTCCAAAGGTCTCTAGCTGTGTAGGCTCTGTTGGTTCTAAAGCTTTTTCCAAAATGTTTCCCTTGAAAGGGTCCAGTAAGCAATCCCACCTTGACTGAGTGGAGACACATCTCCATGGAAGCCATCTAATCAAAAGTAACCACCCACAAATGGGTGTGTCATATCTCCATAGAAACAATAAAAAAAAATCCCACCCAGCAATACTGAATGAAGATTAAAGAATTTAGCTTTTCTGGGATACAAGACAGATTTAAACTGGCACATTGGTATATACCCAGAATTGCTGAGGGCAGGGATACAAACACACATTTGCACACCAACGTTCTTAACAGCACTGTTCACAATTGCTAAAAGATGGAAACAATCTAAATGTCCATCAAGAGATGAGTGGATAAACAAAATGTGGTATATACATACGATGGAATAGTATGCAGCAGTAAGACAAAATGAGCACCTTGAGGACATAATGCTGAGTGAAATAAGTCAGACGCGAAAGGATAGATACTGCCTGAATCCGCTATTATGACTCTGGTAAGGACCAATAAAAATTGTGTAAAATTGAGATTACTGTTGAGTGTATAACTAAGTGAGGATACTATAGGACGGGGTTTTTTTATTTTGAACAGTATCCATGATGCCCGCTGGATGGAGGGAGCTGAAGAGTCCCGTGATTTGGAAGCACAGTGGCAAACTGTAATAAATCCATCAATATTATTTGATGGAAGGTGACATGGCTACAAAAAGGATGGATGTCTAGAGACATATAATGAATTGAATGAACCTTGGGGACAGTGTGTTGTGCAAAATAAGCCAGAAACAAAAGAAAAAATATGCTAATGTCTCTTTCAGAAAGTACTTGTTGGAAAGTTGAATCCTAGATTGTAAGCCTTTGTAGCAGCTGCACTTAGTCTGAAGTTGTAAATGTATTTTTGGATGCTGAGTTGCTGAGCTATGTGTGTATCAGCTGGCATTTCCATGGGACTTTGAGTAACTCTGTGATACCTGGGACCCAGAGATGAAGTGCTGCATCCCTGAAAGTTAGCATAGCTAACTTCCAAAGGGGAGATCAGGCCTTGATTGGAGTTAAAAAATGAAGCCAATTTGGCTGAGTCTAATGTAAATCAGAATGCAGGGTAAAAAATGATAGTGTAAGAAAAAAATAAATTAAAAAAAAGAAAACAAACAAAAAAATGGTTGCGTATATACTCTAGACCTTTACCTACTGTGTGAACCAAAGGCAGAGGAGTTTATTGTCTCTGTAACCTAAATTTTCTGTGACATAAAGTCTAAATCAACTTGACTGGATAGCTCTTTTGAATGACCCAGATTCCTGGAGGCCAGAATGGGAACGAAGCCTTGTAGTTCTGTGTAGCTTGGTGGAGTGCTGAGACACATTTCAGACTATGGTGGGCTGATAATTGGGAGGAGTTGGTGGAGTCCCTTGAGGTGTCCCTATATGTGTACATTTATATACATATATATGTATATGGAGCTATTGAACTTTCCTATCTGGGAAGCCCTGGGTACCCTCTCAACCACTGGGGACTCCCAGGTAAATTGCCCAGGCCCTTGATTTTGAGGCTTGCTCTAATGAAACTTATTTCTGTCATGGAGAAGCTAAGACTGCCCATGGAAAGACCTAGGAGTTGCTTCCAGGAAGCCTTTTTGTTGCCCACACACAGCCTGACTCTCTCTAGGCCCAGCTCTGCAGGGAAAGTCATTGCCCTCCCCACGCCTTCCTGGGACATGACACTCAGAAGTTGAAAGTCTCCCTGGTGGCATGGGGCATGGCTTCCAGCGATGTCTTGTCCTGGCACCATGAGATTGACAATACCTTCTGGACCAAGGGATAAAAAAGGGTAATAAAATAAGGCATCAGTGGCAAGGAGAGATTGAGAGGCTGTTGTGGAGGCTGTTCTAGAAGCTACTCTTATGCAAGCCCCAGTTAGATAGTGCTAATTGCCATGGTTTTCTAAACCTCCAACTAACATCACTCCTGTTGGCTCCTAAGAACACCTAGGGCTTGAACTAAGACTCTATAAAGTTTCATGCACTAAGTTTGCTTTCCTGGAACCTATAATTCCCAGAAAGTTCTTAGGTCAGAAAAATCCTGGAACATAGAAGGACCAGCCTCTCCAAGATTATCAGTTAATTACATCCCCCAGTCCTGTAGTGTGGACACTTCTTGTCAACATGAAAAAGTCAGAATGGGCATTGCCCAAAGATCCCCATAGACTGGGAGAAGGATCAAAGGAGAAGGAGGAGGAGGCATAACAGAATAGGATTTGGCAAATGAGCATGAGTGGTAGTGGTGAATCACTATATTAATATTCCTTCTAGCCTCAAGTGCTTAGGAGCAGCTAGAAGGGAAAATCTGAGATGTTGGAATAGCAGTCCATGACAAACTCTGGGATCTGTTCTGTAACTACTTGTTGAAATGTGTTTGAAAATTATTGTTTTTTTCTTTCTTTCTTTGCTTTGTAGTTATGTTATATTTTACAGTAAAAAAAAATGTTTTAAAAATAATAGGTTGAGGATGGTACAATGGAGGCTCAGTGGCAGAATTCTTACCTGCCATGCCAGAGACCCGGGTTCGATTCCCGGTCGCATGCCCATGCAAAAAAAAAAAAAAGTAAAAAGTAAATAAATAAAAATTTAAAAGTAATAGATTGAATATATTTAAGATATATTATAGGAAGAACAAGAACTCCTGAAAATGATCAAGCATATCTGAAAAAAATAGAACTTTCTGAAAATGAAGACTTTTTCATTCAAATTAAAAACTCAGTAGAAGCCTTGAAAGAATTATGCTAAGCAAAAGAAATCAGTCATTAAAAAGTTATGAAATATCCCAGAATTGGCAAACCAAAAGACACAGAAAGTAGAATAGTGGTTTCCAGGCTTGGCAAGATAGGGAGGGACTGCTAATCATAGGTAGTTTCTTTCTGGGCTGATGAAAATATTCCAAAGACAGATAATGGTGATGGTTGTACAACTCTATGAATACGCTAATATTCTCTGAATTGAACATTCTAAAGAGGGTAAATTTTATGGTTTGTGAATTATATTCCAATAAAGCTGCTGTTTCTAAAACTCGACAGATGGGTTAAGTAGAAAACTATACACAGCTGAGTGGGGTATTTGTGAAATGGAAGATAAATCTAAAGAAATAATAAAGAAGATAGCATAGAGACAAGGAAATGGAAAACAGGAAAGGGAAGTTAAGAAAAATAAAAGATAGTGAGCAGAGATCTAAGTCTGGTAGAAGTCCCCGAAGGAAAGAGGGTGACTGTGTGAAGAGATAATGCCTGAGAATCTTTTAGAACTGATGAAAAAGATATATATTCACAAAGAAGCACACATAATAAATAGGAAAAATCAAAAGAACCTTTACCCTAGATGCATCATAGTGAGATTAAAGACAACCTAGGACAAAGGAAGATCTTTAAAATGGCCCAAAGCAGAGGATCAACTATAAAGAAGTAGCAAATAGACTGACAGTAGAATTATAACAGCAACAATGAAAGCCAAAAGACAATAAAATAAGATCTGAAAAGTGCTCAGAAAAAATAATCATCAACTAGGAATTTTATACACTGTTTTTCAATAATAAGTACCAAATAAAGTTTCCAGATAATTAAAAGTTTAGATAAATAAAAATTTCCAGATAAATTTTCAGGTAAATTGAAAGGGCTTACTGTTAACAGCACTTCACTAAAGGAATGTTTAAAGAATGTACATCAAGAAGAAAAATGCAAGAAGGAATGGAAAACAAAGAAATTGGCCTACTAGAAATAAAATCTAAGTTAGCATTGTCTGTATAAAATAATTAATATGTTGCTATGTGATGTTTAAAAAAACATAACTAAAGCCTTGGAAAACAGTAGTATGTGAAATGGGAGAGGGTGGTAAGAGTTAAAAAGTTCCAAGGTCCTTCTATCATTTAAAATGCAGATGTAATAAAGATTAACTGTAGACCATGTTAGAGGTTAAACAGCAAAGTGAAGTTTCAAAGGCTCAAGGAAGAGCATATTGTACAGAAAGCTCAGCACGTACAAAGGCCTGGAGATGGGAAAGACCTTAGCATGTTCGAGGGATCAAAAGAAGGTCTGCATGTAGGCACAACTCAAGGGAGACCTGAGTAAGAGGAGGGAGAAAAGGAGGGCAAAAATCAGACCCTGAATGACTTACGTTACATTACAGATTGTGGACTGTGTCTTTAGAGATTTAGGGTGTGAGCTGGGAAGGCTTTGGGCTGCAAGTAACAAATTATCCAACCAGAATGACTTAAATGAGAGGGATTTGTTTTGCTCATTTAATAGCCAGATGAGAAGGGAGTGATTGCTCATGGCTTCATAGCTCACTAAAGGAAGGACTCTGGGTCCACTTCTCTTTGATTCTCTTTGCCCCTCATCATCAAAAGCTGGCTGCAGGTGGGTAAGTAGTTGAGTCAGAAGCTACAGCAATCAGTCCCCCCATCAAAACAATGATTGATCTGGCAGGAACTGTCTGAATCTACTATTTTCGAATTCTGGAATCTAGTGGAACACTGTGCAACATCCAGGAAAGAGCTGGACAAAGAGACGGGTAAATCACAGTAAATACGGGTGAATGTCACCCTCAGCTACCACTCACCATTCCCCAGCCATGTGGCAGGCAGCAGTGGGGACTGCAGCCCAGGCTCCTGGTGTAACTTGCTGGTGCAAGGGTGGGCTATGAGGACAGGCTTCTAAAATGTGGGGGGTGTGGTCTGATTGCCAATCAGTGCTTTTGATAAGCCACATTGATTACTCTCTCAGGCAAATACGGTAGAGTCTTAAAGAGGCAGCAACCCTTCTTTTATCTTTCCATTACCCATTTGGAAGCAAAAGTACTTTGGAAAAGCCACAAACTGATGTCTCCATTCCTTTAAAAACAAACAAACAAACAAACTAGTGATACCAGAGAAGTGGGAGAACTATAGTCAAAAATTGCAAAACACAAAAAGAAACAGGGGTGGTGCAATGGTGGCTCAGTGGCAGAATTCTTGCCTGCTGGGCCAGAGACCTGGGTTCAATTCCCAGAGCTTTCCCATGTCAAAAAAAAAAAAAAACCCAGAAAATTAAGGACCATTTAGAAGGAAAAGAGGAACCATCGCTGAGGAAGTTCATACATTGGAACTATTAGTCAAATAATTTAAGTCAGCTGTTTCAAATGTGTTCTATGAGCTGAAGGAACCAGAGGAAATTAGGAAAACATTGTCTGAAAAATTAAAGAAATGGAAATTATAAAAAGGACCCAAAGAGATATTTGAGAGCTGCAAAGTACTGTAATTGAAATGAAAGAAAAAAAAACTCATTAGATTCAACATAAGATTTGAACAAACAGAAGAAAGGATCAGTGAGCTTGAGGATAACAAAAAAAAAAATTACCCAGATTGAGGATCAGAAAGAAAAAAAATGAAGAAAAGCAAACAGAGCTAGAGGGTCTGTGGGATAACATCAAGAGTGCCAATATACATATCATTGGAGCCCCAGAAGAAAAAGAGAGAGAGAAAAGGGCAGAAAAAGTATTTGAAGAAATGATAGCTGAAAACTTCCCAAATCTGATGAAAGACAAACCGGGAACCTCAATGAACCCAAATAGGATAGACTGTGAGAGATCTAAGCCAAGACACATAATAGAGAAATTGTCAAAATCCAAAGACAAAGAGAGGATTTTGAAAGCAGCAAGAGAGATGCAACTTGTTACATACAAGAGATTCCCCAGTAAGATTAACAGTGGATTTCTCATCAGATACCATGGAGGCCAGAAGACAGTGGGATGACATATGTAAAGCCCATAAAGAAAAATGGACTTTGTCCGCAAAACTCCTTCAGAAATGGAGAGAGGTGACATCATCAACATGGTGATATAAGACAACCCCTGGAAAATTCTCCCTAATAAAAGGGTAAATCCCACTTGCTTGGATCCTTGGAGTACAATATGGAATGGAGAAAGGAATACACAAACGCTGAATCAAAGAAAAGGAAACATAAATACCAAATCAGGTAGGAGATTTCTGTCCTGGACACACAGTCCAGACCCCTCCCCTCTTCTCGGTCCCATGCAGCTTGGGAGTCGTGTGAAGCAGCATGACCCAAGTCCCTCCTGCTGACCCACTCACAGTGGTGAGTTAGAATCCCACACATAGCCAGCACAAGGACCCAAGGGCATGGAGCCCCAAGGTGGAACACAACAGGTTGAGGTGTGACACATATAAAAGTGCCCCCAGGGAAAAAAGAGACCATAGCAGAATTGTTGGCAACAGCTGCACACACTCAAACCAGTCTCTGTTGCTAGGCTACCTAAACACAAAATGGACCTTTTTGGGTTGACTCCACCTGGTTCCATAGGGTGGGATACCCTAATGGGGAAGAAACTGAAGGCAGAAAAGCCTCATGGGGAAAAGGTGGGGGTGACTGAACTGCTATAAGATGGGATGGGTCTCAGAACTGAAAAGTGTAAAGAAAAGGGGACACTGAGTGAGAGAGAGAATTTAAACAAATCATGGGAGCTAGTAAGAATATTCAGCACAAAAACAAATAGAACAGATCAAGATTTCCAGAGAAGTAAAGGAGGAAAGGAAACTTTCTACTGGAGGTGAAATAATTACACGCAAAAAGCACAATCTTGAAAATTGTACCACATATTCAGGGCAAGAATCATGTTCAGAAAAGCTGAGAAAATCTGAACAATTATACATGGGCTACTCTACAGTCCAGAATAAATTAACTGTGCTGGTTTTAAAAGTGTTATGCATCCCAGAAAAGCCATGTCCTTTAATATAATCATTGGTTAGATTGTTTCCATGGAGACTGACCCACTCAACTGCGGGTGTGACCTTTTGCTTTGATTTCTTCCATGGAGATGTGAAACACCCAATTGTGGGTGGCCCTTTGGTTAGATGGAGATGTGACTCTGTCCATTCAAAGTGGGTCTTGATTAGTTTATTGGAGTCCTCTAAAAGGGAAGATATTTTGGAGAAAACACAGTTGCTTCAGAGATGACACAGGCAGAAACATTTGGAAATATAGAAGCCCCAGGAGATACCAGGAGCTGAGAAAAGCAACACAGATACAGACTTTGGAGATGCTTGTAGTGCCAAAGGAGATGATCATAGTGCTGAAGAAGATACTTGGAGGTCCAACAGAGAGACCAGATGTCTAGACACAGATGTTGGAGATGCAGAGCCCAAAAGACATTGCCATGTGCCTCCCCATGAGAGGCCAAGGAAGTCAGAACCCAAACTTGTGTCCTGGAGGAATTAAGTGAAGGTCCACAGATGCTTAGAGAGGAAACCACTGGCATCAGGAGCTGGAAGCAACAGAACAAGGAACAAGGACCATCCAGATGCCAGCCATGTGCCTTCCCATGTGACAAAATTCAGCCTTTCTCAAGCCAAGGAATCTTTCTCAGGAAGCCTTAGTTTGGAGGTTTTTTTTGACCTTAGAACTATAAACTTGTAATTTAAAAATTTCCTTTTTAAAAGCCATCCCATTTCTGGTACATTGCATTCAGGCAGCAGTTAGCAAACTAAAACATGGACCAAGCTTCAAAGAAGAGCCTTAATACAAAGCCAATCAGCAACAAAATCCTAGACAAGAGGGAGAAATGGACCATGGCATTAACATATCAAAATAATCAGATACCCAGACATCAGCAAAACATTACAAGCCATACAATAAACAAAAGATATAGCTCAGTCAAAGAAGCAAATTAAAACTTGAAAGTAGACCCAGACTTTGGAACAACTAATTGAAAAAGTTCAGACAAATCTCTTAAATTAATTAAGGAGATGAAGGAAAATATAGATAGAAATAAAGTAGTAGTTTTGGAGCTAAAGGGTATTGAGAAGACAATATGTGAGGGTAAAGAAGAATTCAAAGTTTAAAAACAAGCATTACAGGTCTGCTAGGAAGATGGTAGAATATGATAGGCTGAGTTCATCCCTGTTCCAAGGAACAACTAGAGAAATGACAGAAAAAGGACCAGGACAGCAGTGCCAGGTGCAAGTGACTTGAGAGGGTCATCTACACTACATAGGGATGTCCTGGATGAAAAATCCAAGGAAAGAGGATGCAGAGAATGGGCTTGAAACAGGTCCTCAAGTAGAGTTGCATTCCCTGCATAAGGTCCAGTCCTTGGTTTGGTGATGAATGAACCAAAGTGTAAAAGGAAATCTTCAATGCAAACCCAAGCAAGTACAAACCTTAGACAACTGAGGGAAATCAATTCTCTAAATAAACCTGCCAAGATAATCAAATGCCTCAGAGCCAAAAGAAAATCACAAAGCATATAAATATATTCAAGATCCTGGAAGAGAAAGACTTCCAGCCAAGAATTCTGTACCCAGCCAAATTATCCTTCAAAACTGAGGGATAGATTAAAGGTTTCACAAACAAAGAAGTCCTGAAAGAATCTGTCAACAAGAGACCAGCCCTACAAGAAATACTAAAACGAGTTGTGCCAGCTGAAAAAAAAAAAGACAGGAGAGAGAGGTCTGGAGGAGGGCACAGAATCGAAGAGTACAGGTAAAGGTAATTTAAAGAATACAAAGATAAAGAGGGAAAAGAATAGATATGTTTGACAAATAAAATAAAAAAAAGATAAGGTGGTGGATTCAAGAAATGCCTTTTCAGTAATAACTTTGAATGTTAACAGACTAAACTTACCAATTAAAAGATATAGATTGGCAGAATGGATTAAGAAACATAATCCAGCTATTTGCTGCTTACAAGAGACTCATTAGACACAAGGATGCAAATAGATTGAAAGTGAAAGGATGGAAAAAGATTTTCCACACAAGTTGTAATAAAAAAAAAAGCAGGATCAGGCAAAGTGGACTTTAAATGTAAAGACATCGAAAGAGACAAAGAAGGACACTATATACTAATTAAAGGGTCAATTCACCAAGAAGATATAACAATCATAAATGTTTATGCTCCCAATCAAGGAGCTCCAAAGTACATGAGACAGACATGGGAAAACTGAATGGAGAGATAGATGTTTCAACAATAATAGTAGGCGACTTCAATACACCACTCTCCTCTATAGATAGAACAACCAGACAGAACATCAACCAGGAAATAGAGAAGTTAAGAACCTTGATAAATGAATTAGACCTAACAGACATATATAGGTCATTGTGCCCCAAAACACAAGGATATACATTCTTCTCTAGTGCTCATGGAACATTCTCCAGGATAAATCGTATGCTGGGGCACAAAATAGGTCTTTATAAATTTTAAAACATTGAAATTATTCACAGCACTTTCTCTGATCACAATGGGATGAAGCTGGATCTCAATAACCACCAAAGAATGAGAATATTCACAAATATATGGAGATTAAATAACAAACTCTTAAACAACCAGCAGGTCAAAGAAGAAATCACTAGAGAAATCTGTAGTTATCTGGAGACTAATGAAAATGAGAACACAGCTTATCAGAACTGATGGGATGTGGCAAAGGATGTGCTGAGAGGGAAATTTATTGCCCTAAATGCCTATATTAAAAAACAAGGAAGAAGGTGGGCCACGATGGCTCAGTGGAAGAGTTCTTATCTGCCATGCCAGAGACCCGGGTTTGTTTCCTGGTGCTTGCCAATGTATAAAAAAAAAACAAGGAAGAGCAAAAATTGAGGGCTTAACTGCCCACCTGAAGGAACTTGAGTAAGAAAAGCAAACTAATCCCAAAGCAAATAAAAGAAGAGAAATAACAAAGATTAAAGTTGAGTTAAATGAATGAGAGAACAAAAGAACAATAGAAAGAATCAACAAAACCAAAAGTTGGTTCTTTGAGAAAATCAGTAAAATAGATGGGCCACTAGCAGGACTGACAAAAAAAAAAAGAGAGAGAGGATGCAAATAAACAAAATCAGAAATGAAAAGGAGTGTGTTACCATAGACCTTGAAGAAATAAAAGAAATCATACAAGGATACCGTGAACATGCCAACAAACTAGACAACTTAGATGAAATGGGCAAATTCCTGGAGACACACAAACAAGCTACACTGACTCAGGAAGAAATAGAAGATCTCAACAAACCAATCGCAAGTAAACAGATTCAATCAGTCATCAAAAATCTTCCTACAAAGAAAAGTCCAGGACTGGATGGCTTCACAGGAGAATTGTATCAAATATTCCAAAAAGAACTAACACCAATCCTGCTCAATCTTTTCGAAAAAATTAAGGATAAAGGAAGTCTACCTAACTCATTTTATGAAGCTAATATCATTTTAATACCAAAACCAGGTAAAGATGCTATAAGAAAGGAAAACTGCAGGTCAATCTCCCTAATGAACATATATGCAAAACTTCTCAATAATATATTAGCAATTTGAAACCAACAACACATTGAAAGAATTATACACTATGATCAAACAGGGTTTATACCAGGAATGCAAAGATTCATTCAACACAAGAAAATCAATTAATGTAATACAGCACATTAACAAATCTAAAAGGAAAAATCACATCATCTCGATTGATGCTGAAAAAGCATTTGAAAAAATTCAGCATCCTTTTCTGATAAAAATACTCCAAAAGAAAGGAATCAAAGGTAACTACCGCAATATGATAAAGGGAATATATGAAAAGCTGATAGCTAGCATCATACTCAATGGAGAGAGACTGAAAGCTTTCCCCCTAAGATCAGGAACAAGACAAGGATGCCCACTGTCACCACTATTATTCAACATTGTGCTAGAAGTTCTAGCTAGAGCAATCAGGCATGACAAAGAAAAAAAAAGGATTGGAAAGGAAAAAGTAAAACTCTCATTATTTGCAGATAATATGATACTATACTTAGAAGATCTTGAGAAATCTACAGCAAAGTTACTTGAGTTAATAAACAAATTCAGCAAGGTGATGGGATATAAAATTAATGTGCAAAAATCAGTAACATCTCTACACACAAGCAATGACTTAGCTGAGGAGTCAGTTGAGGAAAAAATTCCATTCAAAATAGCAACTAAAAGAATCAAGTACTTAGGAATGAAATTAACTAAGGATGTAAAGGACTTGTACATAGAAAACTACATAACATTGTTAAAGAAATCAAAGGAGATCTAAATAGGTGGAAAGACATTCACTGCTCATGGATAGGAAGGCTAAATATAGTTAAGATGTCAATTCTCCCCAAATTGATCTACAGAGTCAACACAGTTCCAATCAAAATTCCAACAATCTACTTTGAAGATTTAGAAAAGCTAATTACCAAATTCATCTGGAAGGGAAAGAGACCCTGAATAGCTAAACATATCCTAAAAAAGAAGAATGAAGTGGGAGGATTAACACTCCCTGACCTTAAAACCTATTATAAAGCCACAGTGATCAAAACAGCATGGTACTGGCATAAAGATAGAAGCATTGACCAATGGAATCAAACTGAGAGTGCAGAAATAGACCATCAAATCTATGGTCAGCTGATATTTGACAAGGCCCCCAAATCCTCTGAACTGGGACAAAATAGTCTTCTCAATAATTGGATATGGAAGAATTGGATATCAATAGCGAAAAGAATGAAAGAGAACCCCTATCTTACATCCTACACAAAAATTAACTCAAAGTGGATCAAACACCTAAATATAAGAACTAGTACCATTAAGCTTCTAGAGAAAATGCAGGGGAACATCTTCAAGACCTAGTAATAGGAGGTAACTTCCTAAACTTTACGCCCAAAGCACAGGCAACAAAAGAAAAAATAGATAAATGGGAACTCCTCAAAATCAAATGCTCTGCACCTCAAAAGACAAAGAGGTGAAGAGGCAGCCAACTCTTGGGAGAAAATATTTGGAAATCACATATTGGACAAAGGTTTGATTTCCTGTATATACAAAGATCATACAACTCAACAACAAAAGAACAACCCAATTACAAAATGGGCTAAAGATATGAATAGGCATTTTCTGAAGAACAAACACAGATGGCTCCAAAGCATATGAAAAAATGCTCATTTCCATTAGCTATAAGCAAAATGCAGATCAAGACTACAATGAGATACCACCTCACACCTATAAGGCTGCTATTAAACAATCAGGAAACTATAAATGTTGGAGAGGATGTGGAGAAACTGGGATACTAATGCACTGCTGGTGGGAATGTACAATGGAGCAGCCACTATGGAAGAGTGTTTGGTGGTTCCTTAGGAAACTAAACATCAGGTTGCCCTGTGACCCAGCAATAGCACTACTTGGTATATACCCAGAAGAGCTGAAAGCAATGACACAAACAGACATTTGCACACTGATGTTCATAGCAGCATTATTCACAATCACCAAAATATGGAAACAAACCAAATGCCCATCAATAGATGGCTGGTTCAACAAAATTTGGAATATACATGCAATAAAATATTGTGCAGCAGTAAGACAAAATGACATCCTGAAGCACATGACAAGATGGATAAGCCTTGAAGACATAATGCTGAGTGAAATTAGCCAGACGCAAAAGGATAGATACTGTATGATTCCACTTTTATGACCAACATAAAAGCATATAATCAAAGACATAATACAGAATATAGGGGACTTAGAGATACATAGAAGCTAGAGATGGTGAACCATTAGCTAATGAGGTTGAACTCCAATGTAAGCGAATAGATAGGAGTGAAGGTGATTCTCTAGGTAATAAGTAATATTACCATACTGAAGATGAACAAGATTGAAAGGGGTTGTATAGACCTATGTGTCCCAATGATCAACACTAGAAATAGGAATTAGTTCTCGCAGGAATTACTTCAAAGATGATTTTTGTACAAATAGTGTTTATGTCCAGGGGAAAACTGCTATTGCATGCTATAAGCTATGTTCAAAAGGAAACCATCAGCACTACCACAGCAACAGCAGAGGAAATAATGGGATGAGGGACAAGAGTTAAGAGGAGGTTTAGATTTCCTATTTGGTGAGGGTGTGTTTGTTGGTTTTCTTTCTCTTGAGAACAATGTAATTATCCAAAATTGAGAATGTTGATGGACTCTGGACTTTGGACCCTCTACATGATGCCCAATGAATGCAGGTGGTTGAAGGATGCACTGAAGGAGAAGTAGATTGGTGGACAACAGTGTATACTTATGAATGATGGTTGTGCTGTTACAAAAAGGAACAAATTCATGAGGCATGCAATGATGTGGATGAAAATGCGGGACATTTGTTGAGACAAAATAAGCCAGAAACAAAAGAACAACAATGTATGGTCACCTTTAGAAAATGCTTATAAGAAAACAGGGGCCTGAATTGTAAGCTCTTATTAGAGCAGATACATTAAGTCTAGAGTGGTGATTATTATTTCTGGATTTTGAGATGCTGTTTTTATACATAACCTGACATTTAGGGATAAGAATGAAACCAAACAAGTTGGTTTGTTTTCATAATTCAGAACACAGGGGTAAGGAAGACAATGTCTATATTTTAAACCACACATACTCCTTGAAACCAATGGAAGAATGGATTATTTGGTCTGGAACTGATATTTTTTGTAGTACATAGTCTAATTCAACCTATCTGTATAGCTCATTTGAACAATTGAAATGCAAGGAGCCTAGAATAAGAAAGAGGTTCTTTATCCTGTAGAGATTATTGTAATGCCTGGATATATCCTAGAGTAATTAAGTAGATAATCAAAAAGTATTGGCAAAGTCCCCTGAGGGAAGGAAGAAAGAATATGGAACTATTAAACCTTACCATCAGGGAACCTCCTGATACTGTGTCAAACTTTAAGGACACCCAAATCAATAGGCCATGCCCTCAATCCTGAGGCTTACTCCTGTGAAGCTTACGTAGGTAGCGGAAAAGCTTAGGCTACCTACAGGCATGCCTAAGAGTTACTTCTGGAGGACCTCTGTTGTTGCTCAGATGTGACCTCACTCTCTCTAAGCCCCACTCTACAAGTGAGATCATTGCCCTCCCCACTACATGGGACATGACATCCAGGGGTGAACATCTCTCTGGTGACGTAGGAGATGTCTCCCCAGGATGAATCCAGACCTGGCACCATGGGATCAACAATTCCATCCTGACCAAAAGGGGGGAAAGAAATGTAATTAATAAAGTATCAGTGGCAGAGAGAGTTCATATACAGTTGAGAGGTTACTCTGGAGGTTGCTCTTACTCAAGCAAACTATTGCTACCTATCATAACCTACCAAACCCCAACCAGGACGATTCCAGCCAATTATAAAGAACACCTAGGGCAATATATAAGATTCCACAAGGGTTCCAGGCACTAGAGTAACTTTCCAGAAACCTACAATCTCCAGATGGGTTCCTGGTCCAGATAAGTCCTGAAACCTAGAGGGCCCAACCTCTCCAGAACATCAGATATTTCCACCTCCCTACCCCATATTAGTGACAGACCCTTCCAATATGAAAAATCAAGAATTGCCATAGGCCAAACAACCCTAATGAGAAGAATGGAAAGATTAAAGGTAATGGTGGAGCTACACAGAGAAGAGAG
>PVIY010041954.1:0-21303 GCA_004026745.1 Myrmecophaga tridactyla | reverse complement strand
TATCGCTTCTTTCTGGATATCGTACACTCTAACACAAGCCCCCAGGAAACAGAATAAGTGTTAAGAAACTATGAAAAGACACAGCATCTGAGATGCCACGGTGTCAGCCAAAACTAAACTACACTTCTTACTTTCAGACTGTGGATCTCATACAAGGTGCCAATTGCCTGCCTTTCCACAGTCAGCTTCATCCCCAAGCCAACTGATGCAGACTGAATTGTGTTCCCAAGTTTAGACAGGTTCTTAGAATTGGTCTGCATTCTAGTGGATGTGGACCATTATAAGGAGGATCTCCAGAAGATGTTACATCAGTTCAGGTGTGGCATAACTGAATAAGGTTAGGCTTTTATCAGACTTCTGATTTCTGGAGTCCTTTATAAACAGAATGAAATTCAGACAAAGAAAGGGAGCCACAAAGAGCCACCAGAAGCTGGAAGTCAATAGAACCCAGAAAAGAAAGGAGACAATGCAGCCATGTGCACTGCCATGTGATGGAAAGGCCAAGGATCAAGGATCTCCAGCAGCCAGTTTTAGAATGTCTCCTGAGAGAAAGCACTGCCTGGCTGATGCTTCAAATTTTGGACTTCTCCTAGCCTCAAAACTGTGAGCTAATAAATTCCCATTATTTAAGCCAACTCATTGTATTACATTTGTTTTAGTAGCCAGGACACTAAAGTACTTACCAAATTCTGAACATGCCCTATGTCAATGAAAAATCATCCCAGTCATGATTCATCAATTTTACTTTACATTAAAAACTGTTTGTAATCACAGCAGTTTTTCCTATTTTCAAAGAGGAAAAAGCAACCAGTGGTTGCACATGAAAATACTTCCTCCCCTCAATCTACCTGCCTCTGACCAGTAAGGATGACACAGAGCAAGGGGCACTTCCTGCATTTGGAAAGCAGTTGTCTGAATATCTTGTTGTTTTTCATTTTCTGAAAAAATCACTCCCTCCCAACTAGGACCTCTCCCTAGCATTTATGACCTAACAGATGAAGGAAAAGAGAAAGGAGGAAGGAAACGGGGCTTGATCACTTGATTCTCAATACTGAGTGAGTCTCCTATTTGTAAATGGAAGAAAAGCCCCAATATCTGGTACTTAAGAGGGAATTAAACATTAGGTCAGTTTCCTCCCCTCCCAGGGCTGTTATAAGGATTAGACAAAATAATGCTTTAATACCAGTAAGATCACAAGGTAACATAACTCAAACTTCCTAGTAGGATGTTTCCCTACGTTGCAGATCTGCCTTCAGTTGGAAATTGAGAATATAGAATATAGAATTCAGGGCCTTAAATTGGTTGCTGTCCAATTACAAAATCCCAACTGAAAGAAGTGATACAACCATGACCATGGGTATTTAAAGCTCCATTCTTCTATGAGTTACATCACTGGATGCCTATAGAGATATCATTAGCTCAGCTTCTTATAAGATGGTTTTCAATGAGCTACAATTTCATATAATAGATTCGTATTTTATCAGCAGTCACTATAAATCTGTTAGGTCATAAATGCTAGGCAGGTGTTGCCTTTTGTTTAATCTTTATGATTGTTTCTTATCTAGAAATGATTGTCATCACCTCTACATAACACCAACCTTTTGCTGAATGTAATCCACATCATGAATAACTCATGGGATCATAGTGACCAGGGAGAGGTCCTAGTTGGGAGGGAGTGATTTTTTCAGAAAATGAAAAACAACAACAAGATAGAAATAAAAATCACATAAACATTTGTTGTAAAAATAGTAAGGATTACTGTCTATTGTATCATTTAATATCTCCTACAGACTATATAAAGAAATTTCATTATAATATAAAATTAAAAGAAAAACAAACTTTACTTACCTTAAGAAACTGGTATGTTTTCTCTTTCCTAATAGTAAAGCATCAAAACACTTATGAGTTTTCCAGGCTGCCAAGGAATACAGAGTCTCAGACAAAGGCCATTCAGACCAACCATGCTGATCAACAAGATTAGAAGATTTACATGCATTTCTTTCCAGAGATGCTGATGATCTGTGTCTATGTTGTTATAACCTGAGTAAGGCCAGCCCTTACCAGTCATCTACTTTGTGGCAAACACTGTCCTCAAGTGTTATCTATGTTAATTCATTTAATACTCTAAATTATCCTATAAAATAAGTGCTATCAGTTCTATTTTACCAAATGAAAAAAATTAAGGTTCAAATTGGTACAGACAGTAGAAGAAGGAACCAGAATTCAAACTAGATTTGACATTAAAGTTCATATTCCTTCCACTATTCTATGGAAAGTATGGTGAGGTGCTATTTTTATTATGTCTTCTGTAGCCGGTTACCTCAATTCCTCTTTTGAAAAGATAAACTATAAATCCAACGAAATAATGCATGTGAAAGTGTTTTATATGCTATAAAGTATTATTTATATGGTAAATAGCTATCATCATCATCCAGGAAAAAAGATGACTAAAACAAGAGCTGACATTTCTGCCACCATACACATGCACAGCAAAGTCAGTAGGAAATGAACTCTAAACATAACATAAGAGAAAAACTTCTCACTCAACATTAAAACTCAGGAAACCATGTAATCATGTGGATCAGTCACTCTCTTAAACATAGGTTTTTGGCAAGATAATGACAAATCATCCCACTTTTAGCCTCCCCTGGTTGTCTCAGAATCAAGGAGACACTGATATTTAGCCAGGCGGGCCTTCTTTTCTCCCAATTCCTCCTTAGTAATAGTAGTGACCATACTAAAAGCATTATTTCAAGAGATTCTATCATTAGGAGGAGAAATGAGCATTTCAAGTTTTAATTTTTGGCTTATCCATAAGTCTACAACTTTAGATCAAAGCTCTCCAAAACTGAAACTTATGATGCTTCTTTCCTATAAGCGTGATGGCTATGACTCATGACTTCCATAGTATTTTAGAGACAAAGTTCAGAATAAAATAAACTCAGAAAAAGGGATACTCCACCTCTAGACCTGGGGCATCAACAACTTTCTAGACGTTTCTAAGGCATCTGGTCATCAGCAGTAAGAAAATCTCTAGACCAGTGCTTTATCCAAGGACTGGCATTCCCTATATATGCCCCCAGGCAAACCCTGTAGATAAAGTGCAAAGGATGCAAAACAAAACCATTATGAAAAATCATTAAGAGATTTCTTAGGGCATCCAAGATAAAATAATAAGCATTGGCTCACTTGGACAATTTCCCTAATATTAGCATTACTTAAGTGGTCAAGTACCTTTCTTCTAAACTTCTCCTGCATCAACCCCCACCCAGATGCAATTTTTTTTTTCCCTCTTCAGTATTAATTCCCTAGCCCATTAGTTTCTCCCTTTCCAACCATTGGACAGCAATGTCTACTACTGCACAACAGACATGAAAGCTGTTTAAAATGATGTTTTGCATTTCTTTCATCTTGGTGAAAGTAGGACATTTTGACGTGGCAACTTCAGTTAAGGCATGATCCGCCTCATTCAGGATGGGTCCTAATACTATCACTGGAGTCTTTTATAAATGCAGTGAATACAGAGAAAAAGAAGAGAAAAAAAACATGAAAACAAGAGGCTAAAATCAATGAACCTGGAAGAGAAGGGAGAGACCAGTAGACGCTGCCATGTGCCTTGCCACAAGGCAGAGGAGCCAAGGGCTGCTGGCAGCCAGTGTACGGAAAGAAAGCATTGTTTTGATACTGCCTTGATTTGGACATTTTATTGACCTGAAAACTGTACGCTAATAAATTCCCAATGTTCAAGCTGAACTAGTTTATGCAGACTAGCAAACTAAAACAGACATATACAGAACACTTCACCAAAACAGGTAGCAAAATACACACGCTTCTCAGGTATGCAAGGTAGTTCTCCATGATGAACCCTATGTTAGATCACAAAACAAGCCTCAATAAATTTAAATATATTGGAATCATACAATGTATCTTCTCTGACCAGAATGGAATGAAGATATAATCAATTATAGAGGGAGAACTGGAAAATTCATAAATATGTGTAAATTAAACACTCTTAAACAACCAACAGATCAAAGAAGAAATCCTGACGGAAATTAGGAATTATCTCAGGAAAATGAAAAGGAAAACATAACATACTAAAATTTACGGAGTGTGGCAAAAGCAGTGCTGCAGGAAAATTTATAGCTCTAAATGCCTACATTAAAAAAGAAGAGCTCAAATCAGAGATCTAACCTCACAACTGACAGATCTAGAAAAAGAAAAGCAAACTAAACCCAAAGAAGGCAGAGGAAGGAAATAACAAAGATTAGAGCAGAGATAAAGGAAATAGAAAATTTAAAGACAATTAAGTGAATCAATGAAATCAAAAGTTGGTTCTTTGAAAAGATCAATAAAATCGACAAAAATTTAGCTAGACAAAGGACAAAAAAGAGAATGCAAATAACTAAAATCAGAAATGACAAGGGGGACATTACTACCAACTGCACAGAAATAACTAGGATTTTAACAGGATACTATGATAACAGTATGCCAACTAATTATATAACCTAAATGAAATGGACAAATTTCTAGAAACACATAAACTACCTACACAAGGTTTTCACAATCACACAGTCACATTGCACAAGCTGTATCATTATATAATCATCTTCAAGAAACATGGCTACTGGAACACAGCTCTACATTTTCAGGCAGTTCCCTCCAGCCTCTCCATTATATCTTAACTAAAAAGGTGATACCTATATAATGCATAAGAATAACCTCCAGGACAACCTCTTCACTCTGGAATCTCTCAGCCATTGACACTTTGTTTTGTCTCGTTTCGCTCTTTCCCCTTTTGGTGGAGAAGGCTTTCTCAATCCCTTGATGCTGAGTCCCTAGAAATCATTCTAGGATTTCTGTCCTACTCTGCCAGGAAGGTCCACACCCCTAGGAGTCATGCCCCACGCAGAGAGGGGAAGGGCACTCAGTTTGCTTGTCATGTTGGCTGAGAGAGAGAGAGGCTACATCTGAGCAACAAAAGAGGTTCTCTTGGGGGTGACTCTTAGGCCTAATTTTAAGTAGGCTTAGCCTATCCTTTGCAGGGTTAAGTTTCATATGAACAAACTCCAAGATTGGGGGCTCAGCCTATTGCTTAGGTTGTCCCCACTGCTTGTGAGAATGTCAAGAATTCTCCACTTGGGGAAGGTGAATTCTCCCCTTTTCTCACCATTCCCCCAAGGGGACTTTGCAAAAACTTTTTTATTCACTGTTCAAATCACTCTGGGATTTATCAGGGCAGCACTACAATCAATTTTAGAACATTTTCATTACTCAAAAAAAGTAAAAATAAAAATAAAAAAGAATACCCAAATAATCCCATACATCTTATAACTTCCTATTATTTATTTATTTGTTTGTCTTTATCTTCTTACTCATTTGCCCATTCACCAGATAAAGGGAGTGTTAGCCGCAAGGTTTTCACAATCACACAATGAAAAAGCTATACAGTTATATAATCATCAACAAGAATCAAGGCTAAGGCAGGCCACAGTAGCTCAGCAGGCAGAGTTCTCGCCTGCCATGCAGGAGACCCAGGTTCGATTCCCGGTGTCTGCCCAAGCGAAAAAAAAACAACAGAAAAACAATTTAAGAATTAAGTCTACTAGATTACAGTTCAGCAGTTTCAGATATTTTCTTCTAGGTATTCTAATACTAGAAACTAAAAAGGAATAGCTATATAATGCATAATAACTCCCAGAATGACTTCAACTCTATTTGAAATCTCTTAGCCACTAAAATTTTATTCTGCTTCATTTCTTTTCCCCCTTTTGGTCAAGAATACTTTCTCAATCACAAGATGCCAGAGCCAGGCTCATCCCTGGGAGTCATGTCCCACATGGGGGGTGGGGGAAGGGTAGTAAGTTTATTTGCAGAGTTGGCTTAGAGAGAGAGGTTACATCTGAGCAATGAAAGAGGTTCTCTGGGGGTGACTCAGACATAATTATAAGTAGGCTTAGCTTCTCCTCTGAAGGAATAAATTTCATAAGGGCAAGCCTCAAGATCGAGGGCTGGGTTTATTAAACTGAGAGCCCTTAATACTTGAGAGACTATCAGGAATTCCCCAAATGGGTAAGTTTAATATTTCCACATTTTTCCCAGGTCCCTCAAGGGGACTTTGCAAATACTTTTTAAATTTTCTGCCCAAAATATTCTGGGATGTATTGGGGTATTAGATTAATCTGTACAGAATAACAAGATCTCATTCCCTATTCCAGGTTCCATGTAATTATGTTGTTTAAATAAACTGACCAGGGCGGGCCATGGTGGCTCGGCAGGCAGAGTGCTTGCCTGCCATGCCAGAGGACCCAGGTTTGATTCCCGGTGCCTGCCCACGTAAAATAAATAAATAAATAAATAAATAAACAAACAAACAAACAAACTGACCGCACAGGTTGAATTAGATAGTGCAACACCCCTTCTTGATAAAAACATTTAGAAAACTAGGAATAGAAAGAAACTTCCTCAACATGTTAAAGGGCATATATGAAACACCCACAGCTAACATCATACTCAGTGGTGAAAGACTGAAACGCTTTCCAGCTAAGATCAGACAAAATGAGGATACCCATTTATTACTATTGTTATTCAACATTGTACTCCAAGTTCTAGTCAGAGCAAGTAGGGAAGAGACAAATTAAACATATCCAAATTGGATAGGAAAAAGTAAGATTATTCCTATTTTCAGAGGGCATGATCTCATATATTAAAAATCCTGAAAAATCCACAATAAAGACCCTAGAGCTAATAAACAAATTCAGCAAAGTGGCAAAAATCAACAGTGGTAATGAACTACCAGTTCATTCCACTGGTAATGAACCATTTGAAAATGAAATCAAGGAAAAAACTCTATTTACAAAGCAACTAAAGGAATCAAATATCTAGGAATAGAACTTGTACACAGGATACTAGGAAACACTGCTAAAGGAAATCAAAGAAGAGTTAAATAAATGGAAGGACAACCTGTATTCATGGTTTGGAACACTAAATATCGTTAAGATGTCAATTGTACCCAAAATGGTTTACACAATCCCAATCAGAACACCAAAAGCCTTCATTGCAGAAATGGAACAGCTAATCATCAAATTTATATGTAAGATATTAAAATCAATGCAAAACACAACAAATACCTAAACATAAGAGCCAGAACTATCACACGTCTAGAAAAAAACATAGGGAAGCATCTTCATGATCTCGTGTTAAGCAATGATTTCTCAGACTTTATACCCAAAGCAAGAAGAGAAAAATATAGAAAAATGGGACTTCATCAAAATTGAAAACTTCCACACTTTTTAAGAACTTTATCACGAACCTGAAATGACAACCTATACAATGGGAGAAAATACTTGGAAACTGCACATTCTATAAAAGTTTAATATCTAGAATATATAAAGAAATCCTTCTACTTAAAAACAAACAGAAGGTGGTTCAGTGGTAGAATGCTCGCCTTCCATGCAGGAGACCCAGGTTTGATTCCCAGACCATGCACCCAAAGAAAACAAACAAACAAAGAATCCAATTTCGAAATGGGCAAAAGACTTGAATAGACATTTATCCAAGGAACATATACAAATGGCCAGAAAGTACATGTGGTAGTTTGGAGGCTGTATGTACTCCAGAAAGGATCATCTTCTTTTAATCCATTCCTGTGGGTATAGACCTATTATAGGTGGGAATTTTTATTAGGTTATTTCAATTGTGATGTGACCCACTTCATTGAAGGTGGATCTTAATCCTCTTACTGGAGTATTTATAAGAGTACAAAGGATCCATAGAAAATAAAGAGGAAGCCATTGAAGTCAGAAACTGAACGCAATGAAACCCTGGAAAGAACCAACCGACACCAGCCATGTGCCTTCCCATGTGGCAGAGGTGTCCCAAATATCAGCAGCCTGTTTTCAGAGTCCAGGTATTGTTCTGCTGATGTCTTGAGTTGGGACATTTTCATGACCTAAGAACTGTAAATTGTAAATTAAGCAAAAGTCAAATCATTTTTAATACATTATGTTCCAATAGCTTTAGCAAAGCAAAAGAGCACATGAAAAGATGCTTAATATTATTAACCATCATGGAAGTGCAAATCAAAACCACAATGAGATACACACCTATTAAAATGACTGTTCTTAAACAAACAGAAGATAATGAGTGTTAGAAAGGATATGGAGAAATAAGAATACTCATTCATTGCTGGTGGTAATGTAAAATGGAACAGCTGCTGTGGAAAAAATACAGTTTGGTGGTTCCTCAGAAAGCTAAGTATAGAACTACACATATGACCCTGCAATCCCACTAATAGGTATATACCCAAAATATTTGAAAGCAGGGACTTGAAGAAATATTTGTATACTGATGTTTGACAGCAGCATTATTCATAATTCCCATAAGATGGAAACAACCCAAGTGTCCATCAACCAATGAATCGATAAACAAAATGTGGTATATACATACAATGGAATATTATTCGGCCATAAAAAGAATGAAGTCCTGATATTTGGGACAACATGGATGAGCCCTGAAGTCATCATGTTCAGTGAAATAGCCAGACACAAAACGACAAATATTGTATGAGATCAATGATTTGAAATAATCAGATTATGCAAACTCATAGAGTCAGAATCTAGAATATAAATTACAGGGGATGGGGTGAGGATAGGGAATGGAAAGTTAAGGTTTAAAATGCACAGGGCTCCTATTTGGAGAGATGGAAATGTTTTGGTAAGAGATGGTGGTGATGGTAGCACAAATTAGGAATGCGATTATCAGCACTGAAATATATATTTGAATATAATTAAAAGGGGAAATGTTAGATTGTATATATGGTAACAATAAAAACATTTTTTAAAAATTGATGGAACTACACTACACAAACTCTGTGCTGGTTTGAAATGATGTATGTCCCCTAGAAAAGCCATGTTTTAATCAAATCCTGTTTTATAAAGGCAGAATAATCCGTATTCAATACTGTGGTTTGAAACTGTGATCAGATCATCTCCCTGGAGATATGATTTAATCGAGTGGTTGTTAAACTGGATTAGGTGATGACATATCTCCACCCATTTGGGTGGGTCTTGATAAGTTTCTGGAGTCCTATAAAAGAAGAAACATTCTGGAGAATGAAGGAGATTCAGAGAGAGCAGAGAATGCTGCAGTACCATGAAGCAGAGAATCCAACAGCTAGCACTTTGGAGATGAAGAAGGAAAAATGCCTCCTGGGGAGCTTCATGAAACAGGAAGCCAGGAGAAGAAGCTAGCAGATGATGCTATGTTTGCCATGTGCCCCTCCAGATGATAGAAGAACCCTGACTGTGTTCACCATGTCCCTTTCCAGATAAGAGAGAAACTGACTGTGTTTGCCATGTGCCTTTCCACTTAAGACAGAAACCCTGAACTTCACTGGCCTTCTTGAACCAAGGTATCTTAGCCTGGATGCCTTTGATTGGACATTTCTACAGGCTTGTTTTAATTGGGACATTTTCTCGGCTTTAGAACTGTAAACTAGCAATTTATTAAATTCCCCTTTTTAAAAGGCATTCTGTTTCTGGTATATTGCATTCTGGCAGCTAGCAAATGAGAACAGATCCTAATTAATACAATTATAAAAATGTGCTATCAACAATTGTAACAAATGTCCCACACTAATGCAAGATTGTTGGTGGTGGGGTGGTATATAGGAATTCTGCATTTTATGCATTATTGTTCTGTAAACCCACAATCTCAAAAGTAAATAAATAAATAAATTTTATATGGAAGAGTCAGGACCTCCAAATAGCTAAAGCCAGTTTGAAAAAGAATGAAGCTGCAAGACTAAACTTCCCCATTTTAAAACTTAAGTACAAAGCTACTGCAATCAAAATAGCAACAGGACAGGCACAAGGACAGACATATCAACCAAGGGAATAGAATTGAAAGTTCAGAAATAAATCCTCACATCTACTGCCAACTGATATTGACAAGAGTGTCAAGTCTATTCAATAGGGAAAGAATAGTTTCTTCAACAAATGGTGCTGGGAAAACTGGATATTCATGTGCCAATGAATGAAAGTGGCCCCCTGATCTCACACCATACACAAAAGTCAACTCAAAAGGAATCAATGACCTAAATATAAAAAAGAACCATAAAACTCCTAGAAGAAAACATAGGGAAGCATCTTCAGAACCTTGGATTAGGCAACGGTTTCTTAAAACTTTACTCCAAAAGTAAGAGCATCAAAACAAAAAATAGATAAATGGGACTTCATCAAAATTAAAAACTTTTGTGCATCAATGGACTCATCATGAAAGTAAAAAGACAACCTACAGAATGGGAGAAAATATTTGGAAACCATATATCGAATAAGGGTTTAATATTTAGAATATATAAGGAAATCTTACAACTCAACAACAAAAAGACAAACAAACCCAATGCCAAAAGGAGCAAAAGACTTAAATATACAGTTCTCCAAAGAAGATAAACAAATGACCAACACGCACATGCAAAGATACTCAACAGCATTAGCCATTAAGGAAATGTTGTCGTCCTTTATAAAGATGAAATTCAGAGGCGCTCAAAGACAAACACCCAGAGATGTTTAGAGATAAAGCCACGGAGAAACCAAAAGCTGAAACAATGAAATCTGGCAGAGGAGGACCAGCAGATGTTGCCGTGTGCCTTGCTATCTGACAGAGGAGTCACTGATAACTGGTCTTCAGAGAAAGTATCAACCTGCTGACATGTGGACATTTTCATGGTTCCAGAATTGTAACTTGTAAGATAATCAATCCTCACTGTGAAAGCCAGTCCATTTCTGGTATATTGTGCTCTGGAAGCTTTAGTAAATCAAAACAGATTTTGGTACCAGAAGAGTGGGGTGGTGCCATTTACCAAAAAAAAAAAAAAAAAAAAAAAAATGCTGGAATGGCTTTATAAATGGATAAGGGAGAGGTTCTGCAAGAATTGTGAGATGCTTTATAGAAAAGGCCCAGATTGCTTTGAAGAGACTGTTGGTAGAAAGATGGATGCTAACGGTACTTCTAATGAGGCCTTAGACAGAAAGGTGATCCTTGTTTTAAAGTGGCAGATAATTCAGCAAAATGTCAGGTGAAGGGCAGAATTTGAAAGTGATGGATACCAAATATCCAAATACTTGGATATTTAGTCAAAGAGATTTCCAAATTAAATGTGGAAAGTGCAGCCTGGCTTCTTCTTGCAGCTTATAGTAAAATGCAAGAGGAAAGGGATCAGCTGGGAACTGACTTCTTCAGAACAAAGAAACCAGAAGTTGATGGTTTGGAAAATTCTGAGTTTCTGAAGAGCAAGTCTCCAGGGAACAGTGCCCCATGTGAAGAATTAACTGAAAATGGAACTAATCAGGCATTTCAGTACAAGTCAGGATTGGAAATGCAGTTATCTAGAAAGGATTTGTGGAAAATCATATTGTCTGACAGTTGGGACTCCTATATGCTACATGGGATACCCACATATATTTTGCGAGATCTATATGAAAGGAACCACTGCCAGCTTGGATTAAAAGGGGGAATAAAAGGGCCAGATTGAAGGAAAAATTATTTCAAAGGCAGAACCATGGAAGCTGAAGTCTGGAGCAAAGATACCCCAGGCCAGGAAAGTGGACCCACCCATGTACTTAGAAAGGGTGAGTTTGCCCCTGTGCTTACAGCATACGTGCCACCCCATTGTTCAGGAAGAGTGTTACCATCTATGTTGGTTTAAGTCTATTGTGGACCCCAGAAAAGCCATGTCCTTTAATCCTCATTCAATATTGCTGGGTGGTATCTTTTTTATTGTTTCCATGGAGATGTGTCTCCACCCATTGAAGGTGGGTTTGCTTACTAGAGCCCTTTAAGAGGGAACCATTTGGAAAAAGCTTTAGAGCCATGAGAGCCACCAGAACTGACAGAGCTAACAGAATGGATAGAGCCCTGGGGAAGCCGCTGAAGAGAAAGCTAGCAGATCTTGCCATGTGCCCTTTCAGCTGAGAAATCCTGAACTTCACCAGCCTTTCTGAAGTGAAGGTAACCTCTTATTGGTGCCTTAATTTGGATGTTTTCACAGCCTTAGAACTGTAAACTTGAACTTTTAAATTCTCCTTTTTAAAGCCATTCCATTTCTGGTATATTACATTCCAGCAACTTACAAACTAGAACACCATCCTAGGGCTCTCAGATGCCTGAATGATTGAGAAGTGCTCGGCCACCCCTTTTTTTCAGGAAGAGTGCTGCTGCTCCAGGCTTCAGAGAGGGTAAAGCACATTCCCTGGAGATTGGGGAAAGTCTGGCCACCACCCCATGATTCTGAGGGGTCTGAGCCTGTGCCCTGAAGGCAGCAGGGGCTCCAGCAGCCACCCCTAATGCTTACAGATAAGGGTGAAACCAAGAGCATGGCTGTCTCCCCAGGGCTTGGAGATCTAGGAATTTCTTTTCACTTCAGTGATTGGAGAGAGCAAAGCTGCCTGTGTAAGCCCTTGGAAAGGGTAGGACTGCCACTCTATCAAATCCCGAGGACAAAACATCATTCTATAGATGACTTTTAGAACTGGAAATTTGAGGAAGTATGCCCTGCAGGTTTTTGGAACTGTTTTGGTTCAGTGATCCCTGTTTTCCTTCCAATTTCTCTTTATTGAAATGAGAATGTTCACTCTATGATTGTCCCTCCTTTGTATATTGAAAGCAAAAATTAGTTTCACAGGTCCACAGTCAGAGGAGAATTTGCCCCAGGACAGACCACATCTGTAACTGATTTTGATGAGACTTTGTACTTAATATTGTTACTGAAATAATTTAAGGCTTTGTGATACTGTGATAGAATGCATGCATTTTGTATAGGGAAAGAACATGTCTTTTGGGAATTCAAAGGGGGGAGTGCGGTCGTTTGAAGCTGTTATACACCCCGGAAAAGGCCATGTCCTTTTAACCCACTCCTGTGGATGCAGACCTATTGCAGGTGGGACCTTTTGTTCAGGTTATTTCAAATAGAGGAGTTGCCCCAAGGTGGGTCTTAATCCTCTCACTAGAGTTCTTTAAAAGAGCTGAAATCAAGAGAAGCTCACAGACACCTGGGAATCAGAGTTAGAGCACTGAAGCTATGGAAGTCAGCATTACCCCCATACAGCAACTGTTAAAATAGTTGAAAAAGTCATCAGACTTCAACTAGAGATTTGAATGAGGCTGATCTGGAGAGGACTAAGGTAAATCAGAATACAGGGTAAAGATGATATGGTCCATATATTAAAACTTCAACTTCTGTGTGAGACCAAAGGAAGAGATGTTAAGTTGGTACAAAATTTATATTTTGGGTAGCACATCTAATTTAATTTGTATGATCAGTTTATTCAAACATCATAATTATATGGAATCTTGAATAGGGCATGAGAGCTTGTTGGTTTGTATAGGTTAGTGTGTGCTTACATCCCAGAGTAGTTGGGCAGAAAATAAAAAAGTATTTGCAAAGTGCCCTTGGGGGACTGGGGAGAAAAGAGGAAATATTCAACTTCCCCATTTGAGGAATTCCTGATACTTTCGCAAGCAGTGGGAACAATCAATTCAATAGGCTGAGCCCTCGATCTTAGGGTTTGCCCCTAGAAAACTTATTTCTGCAAAGGAGAAGCTAAGCCTACTTATAATTTTGCTTAAGAGTCACCCCGAGAGAACCTCTTTTGTTGCTGAGATGTGGCCTCTCTCTCTAAGCCTACTTGGCAGATGAACTCACTGCTCTTCCCCACCCCGCCCCGTTACATGGGACATGACTCCCAGGGGTGTAACTCTCCCTGGCAATGTGGAATAGAAATCCCAGGATTTGCTGGACCCCAGAATCACAGGATTGAGAAAGCCTTCTTGACCAAAAGGGAGAAACAGAAAAGAGACAAAATAAGGTTCCAGTGGCTGAGAGATTTCAAACAGAGTTGAGAGGTTATCCTGCATATATTCTTATACATTATATAGATATCCCCATTTAGTTTATGGTGTATTAGAGTGGCTAGAGGGAAGTACCTGAAACTGTTGAACTGTGTTACAGTAGCCCTGATTCTTGAAAATGACTGCATAACTATATAGCTTTTACAATGTGATCACGTGATTGTGAAAACCTTGTGTCTGATGCTCCTGTTATCCATGGTATGGACAGATGAGTAAAAAAATAAGGACACAAAATAAATAAATATTAGGGGGGGTAGAAGGGTTAAAAAAAATTGGACAGATTGAAATACTACTGGTCAATGAGAGGGAGGGGTTAAGGGTATAGGATGCACAAGCTTTTTTTTTCTTTTTATTTATTTTTCTGGAATGATGCAAATGTTCTAAAAATAGTCATAGGGATGAATACACAGCTATATGATGATATTGTGAGCCTGATTGTATACTATGGATGGACTGTATGTGTGTGAAGATTTCTCAATAAAAGTATTAAAAAAAAAAGAGAGAGAGACAGAGAAGCTCATGGAGTAAAAGCCTCCGAAGGATCTAAGAGAGGAAAAGCCAGAAACTGAAAGCAATAAAACCCCGGAGAGAAGGAGAAAGCACTGGCCATGTGCTTTCCTATGTGACAAAGGTGTCCCAGATCCTGCAGCCTTTCTTCAGAGAAGGTAACATCTTGTTGATTCCTTAATTTGGACATTTTCATAGACTTAGAACTGCAAATTTTTAAGCCAGTAAATCCCCATTGTAAAAGCCAACCTATTTCTGATATATTGCATTTAGGCAGCCTTAGCAAATCAAAACACCATATAACCTGGCAATCCCACTTCCAGGTATATACTCAAAAGATTTGAAAGCAGGGTGTTCTAGTTTGCTAGCTGCCAGAATGCAACATACCAGAAACAGAATGGCTTTTAAAAAGGGGAATTTAATAAGTTGTTAGTTTACAGTTCTAAGGCCAAGAAAATGTCCCAATTACAACAAGTCTATAGAAATGTCCAATCTAAGGTATCTAGGGAAAAGACACCTTGGTTCAAGAGGGCCAATGAAGTTCAGGGTTTCTCTCTCAAGTGGAAGGGCACATGGTGAGCACAGTCAGGGTTCCTCTCTCATCTGGAAGGGCACATGGCGAGCACGGCGTCATCTGCTAGCTTCTTCTCCTGGCTTTCTGTTTCATGAAGCTCCCCAGGAGATACATTTCTTCTTCATCTCCAAAGGTCGCTGGCTGGTGGACTCTGCTTCTCGTGGCTATGTTGTTCTGCTCTGCTCTCTCTGAATCTTTCTTTCTCCAAAATGTTTCCTCTATTATAGGACTCCAGAAACTAATCAAGACCCACCCAAATGGGTAGAGACACGCTTCCAGATAATTCAGTTTAACAATCACTCTTGATTAAATCACATCTCCAGGGAGATGATCTGATTACAGTTTTAAACATTCAATACTGAATAGGGATTAGAAGAAATGACTACCTTTACAAAATGGGATTATGATTAAAACATGGCATTTCCAGGGTACATACATCATTTCCAACCAGCACACAGGGACTCAAACAAACATATGCACAGTGATGTTCATAGCAGCATTATCATTAGTTGCCAAAAGACAGAACAGCCTAAGTGTCCATCAACAGACGAATGGATAAACCAAAGGTAGTATATACATACAATGGAATATTATTCAGCTGTAAAAAGGAATGAAGTCCTGATACATGTGACAACGTGGGTAACTCTGGAGACATCATGTTAAGTGAAATAAACCAAACACAAGAGGACAAATACGGTATGGTCTCACTGATATGAAATAATTAGAATAAGCAACTTCCTAGACTCAGAAACTTGAACACATGTTAACAGGGGCCAGGGTGGATGTAGGGAATGGGGAGTTAAAGATTAATTGGTACAAAGTTTCTGTTTGTGGTGGAAAAGTTTTGGCAATGGTTGATGTTGATGGCAGCACAACATTGCGAATGTAATTAATACCACTGAATTATATATTCAAATGTAGCTACAGGAGGAAATTTTAGTTTTTATGTATGTTACCAGAATAAAAGTTAAAAAACAACAACAACAACATGGGACTGTACAACATAATGAGCCTCAATGGAAACTATGGACTATATTTAATAGTATGCTATAATAATATTTCAAAATTGTAACAAAGGTACCAGAGTAAAGCAAAGTATTAACAATAGGGAAAACTGGGTGAGAGGTAGGGATATGGGAACCTTGGATTCTCTACATGATTTTTATGTAGACTTACAACTTCTCTAGTAAAAAATAAATTGGAAAAAATTTGTTTTTCTTTTAAAAATAAAGAATGCTTCATGACTTTGCATGCCATCCTTGTACAGGGGCCACACTAATCTTCTCTGTATCGTCCCAATAAAAAATAAATTTTTAAAAAATTTAAAAGGAATGTCTAAAACTGAATTCATTATTTCCCAAGCCAGTCCTAATACTCCCCACTTATACTTTTTTTCACCAAGTCACCCAATTTCCTATAAGTCATCTCTGACTCCATTTTTATTTATTTCTTTATATATTTATTTATTAAACATAACAATATACCCAACACAAACATTCTTACCATATGACCATTCCATTCTTGATATATAATCAATAACTCACAATATCATCACATACTTGTATATTCATCATCATGATCATTTCTTAGAACATTTCTGTCAATTCAAAAAAAGAAATAAAAAGAAAAGAGAAAAAATTCATACATACCATACTCCTTACCCCATCCTTTCATTGATCACTAGCATTTCAATCTACTAAATTTATTTTAACATTTCTCCCCCCCCTATTATTTATTTATTTTTAATACGTATGTTTTACTCGTCTGTCAATAGGGTAGATAAAAGGAGCATCAGACACAAGGTTTTCACAATCACACAGTCACATTGCAAAAGCTGTATCCTTATACAATCATCTTCAAGAAACATGGCTACTGGAACACAGCTCTACATTTTCAGGCAGTTCCCTCCAGCCTCTCCATTACACCTTAACTAAAAAGGTAGTATCTATATTATGCATAAGAATAACCTCCAGGATAACCTCTCCACTCTGTTTGGAATCTCTCAGCCACTGACACTTTATTTTGTCTCATTTCACTCTTCCCCCTTTTAGTCGAGAAGGCTTTCTCAATCCCTGATGCTGAGTCCTAGCTCATTCTAGGATTTCTGTCCCATATTGCCAGGAAGGTCCACACCCCTGGGAGACATGTCCCATGTAGAGAGGGGAAGGGCAGTGAGTTTGCTTGTTGTGTTGGCTGAGAGAGAGAGGCCACATCTGAGCAACAAAAGAGGTTCTCTTGGGGGTGACTCTTAGGCCTAATTTTAAGTAGGCTTAGTCCTTTGCAGGGTTAAGTTTCATACGTACAAACCGTAAGACTGGGGGCTCAGCCTATTGCTTTGTTTATCCCCACTGCTTGTGAGAATATCAAGAATTCTCCACTTGGGGAAGTTGAATTCTCCCCCTTTCTCACCCTTCCCCCAAGGGAACTTTGCAAATATTTTTTTATTCATTGTTCAAATCACTCTGGGATTTATCAGGGCATCACTCTGGACAAACCTACAAAATCTCATCCTACTCAAGGTTCCATGTACTATGGTATTCTATTAACCGTCCACATAAATTATATTAGGAAATGTACTGGTCAAAATATAAATTCTGTACCAAATAAACATTTTTTGCTTTAGTCTGACTTCATTTTGTTTCTTGATATAGTTCAATCTACTATTATTAAGTCCTGTACATGCTACCTCCTTACTGTCTTATACCACTTCCTGCCACTCTTTAACTGAGACTTTGCCACTGATTGCTTGACTTTTAGTAACATCTCCTAAAAACCATCTCCCTTCCTCCAGTTTTACTTTCTTCAAATTTATTCTCTATATTTTAGCCAAAGTTGTCTTTCTAAAATGCAAATTTGACCATACGACTGCTGGGCTCAAACTCATTGAGCAAGACTATTGCCCACAGCAATGTTTTTCAAAGTATGGAAAGGAATTGCACAGCACTCAACATCACATTACAAGGTACTCCAACATAGCATTAAACGGTATGAAAATCACAAGGTGATAAAGTCGTTCACTTTTTAATTCTTTCAAACTTTCCCATTTGATCAAGGAGAAAGTCTCGACTTACTGCTATCAATCACCCTATCACTTGATAATCTCTTTTAATGAGAGTAGACTTTGACAAGCAATAGCATTTGGCTAAAATTTTAAATTATTTTTTGTTGTCATTATATTTCTTTTAAATGTCACATTCTGTGTATGGCAACTAATATCGATCTTTCCACTTTAAGAATATGAGACAACATATCCTTCTGAAACAAAATTAAGAAGAAAATGAGCTAATTTAAAAATTATATAAATAATAGTTCAGGTATAAGGGGAAATGGTAATATTGTGAAGATGGCAATCAATGAATTTAGTATGGGAAAAAACTACAGCATAAAATTCAAGTTTTCTGAATGGTCACAGTGACTTCAAAATAAGTCTACAAATTCTTTGATATTCCATCTCTTGAATCAGGTTGGCCTCTGTTTCCTCAAGGAACAGAATGCAGCATAAGTGGGAGGATGTACCTTCCAAGGCTGGGTTAGATAAAAGCCATGCAGTTTCTGTGGATCTCACTCTGAGACCATGAGGCACTTTGTAAGAAATTTACAAAATCCAGCTACCCTAAGGCTGAAATGCTGGAGAGACCACAGGGAGCAGTAAAGAAAGAGATGGAAAGAGGGAGAGAAGGAGAAAAGAAAGGAGATAAAGAGGGAGAGAGACAGCAAGACAGAGACAGAGATGGCGGAGGAGTCCCAGCTGCTTGAGTCTTCCCAGCCCCGGCACTAGACATGCGGGCAAGTGAGCTTTCAGATTACTGCATTACTAAAACTGCAAGAGAAGAACCCAAGCAAGAACTCACCCCCAAGACCATGAGATATCATGATAATAGTATTGTTTTATATCACAGTTTTGGGGTTGGTTATGCAGAACAACAGTAGATCCAGTATATCAAGAGCTAGTCCCCAAATATGTATACCTGTAGTTTTCACCTAGACACTCCTCACTTGGCACTTCTAAGTTCAGCAAAAATAACCTATTGGTAGTTCTTTGCTGCTTCAAATCTGTCTGCCTTTTCATGTGCTAAGTCTTTCACCTGCAATTCCCCTTGTCCATTTAGGAAATAACTATTAAACCTTCAAAATCTCCACAGGCATCATTTCCTCTATGAAACCTTCCCTTCTTCCTCACCCTCTCCTATTAGTAACTAATTTTTTCATCTCAGTGGTACTTCTATGGTGGTATAAATCACACCACAATATATTGACCTTATACATGTCTTGTCCACTAAACTATTAAGTTCTTTGAGGGTAGGGACCATATGCTCAGCTGGTCCTTGCCTAACTCAGAGCAGGGACCTAATGAATGTTTGCTGATCTGATGTGGTTTCTCCTTCTGCTTCCTTATTTAGCCTATTTCCACTGAAAATATTTCTAAGCTCCTAGCTGATGGAGCAGAAATGATCTGGGTCAACCCTGCTATTCTCAGTCTCACAAACTGTAATTTCCAGTTCCAGGATTTTACTCACACTCTGCTCCTTAGGAGAATGAAGATATCTTTTCTGGGTTCATGACTCTTAGCAACCCTAAGTTGACCCAGAACTAAAAGCTGACTTTTAAACTACAACTAGGTAAAAACAAACAACAACAACAAAAAAACCAATTAGGTGGGATCTGACTAGCTTAGTATCCAGGACATAAGTGAGTCCTCAATAAACATTATTTCTCTTTCCTCTTTCTACCCCAAAATCTTCCTTTTCCTCCCTTCTAAATAGCTATGTTTCTTTCCACCTCTTTAGGTCACCTCCCTCCTCCAAAGTCACACCTTTTCTGCCTCTTCAAAAAACACTCCTTCAGATTTTATACAGTTAGATCTTCTCAGCTACGTTTTCAACATGCTCCTTGCTCCCACTTCAGCCAAGCTAGGAGTTCATCAAACCTAGTATAATTTAAGGGAGAGGCTTTTATGTAATCATATCTAGGGCAAGCGTGTCAATACAAGTGAAATTGGGAGCCATGAAAAGTGTTTCAGATGGGAAGCAATACAATTATCCCTAAACATTAGGAAAAGCAATCTAGTTATATTGTGTATATGATAATGGGGGTAGGAAGGACTGAACTGGAAATCCAAAGACTTTTTTTTGGTAAATTAAATCAGAAATATTGCAGAAAATGTTTAAATGGTGATTGCTGTACATTCCAAATAAGAAGTACTATAGGAATTTGATTATATGTAGCCTTGCTCAGTAGAAACACTGAAGTGAACCCAAGCTGACAAATTTTATATAAAGAACAAATAACCCAAGCTGACAAATTTTATATAAAGAACAAATTTAGTAGAATAAAAACAGGTTCTGGGCGGCTGCCGTGGCTCAGCAGGCAGAGCTCCGACCTGCCGTGCTGGAGGTCTGGAGTTCGATCCCTGGTACCTCCTGCCCATATGCAAATTAAAAAAAAAAAAAAAGAATAAAAACAGGTTCTTTGCTTTGTATATATGTGATATTATTCAATAAAAAAAGTTTTAAAAAAAGAGGTTGATTTTATAAAATCAACAAAATTTTAATTCCTACTTCACTCCTTACAACAAAATTAGTAACAGAGGGAGCAAAAGTTTCAATGTAAAAATGTAAAGCATAAAAGCACTAGGAAAAAATGAGTAAATTATTTTTACAATTTCTATTGAACGAAGAAAATTTTTCAAAGTATGACCCAAAATTAAACTCAAAGTCATGAAGGAAAATATCATACTTCGCCTATATAAAAATTCAAAACACGTGAAAGGCAAAATATTAACATAAAGTAAAAAGGGAAAAAGAAGCAAATTGAGAAAAAATATCAGTAATACATACGGCAAAGAGTTCTAATATATATGTTTAAAAGCTCTGAAAATTTACAAGAAAAAATAATGACCAAACAGGAAACTGAAAAGAAATTCAGAAAAGAATTTGTGTAGACAATTCACAGAAGAATAAATACAACTATCAGCATAAAAAGATGCTCAATTTCACTAAAAATTAGAAATTGTTCATTGTTGCTCCATTTAATTAATTATTTAGAAATCTTTTTTCACCTATCAGATTGGTGATATGTTGGCACGGGTATGATGTAAACAGGCATCTTTATATATTGCTGATGAGAATTAAATTGATGCAACTTCTTTGGAAAGGAGTTTGGCAGTATTAATATTAACTTTTTAAATGAGCATACTTTTTTTTTAACTTTTTTATTAATTAAAAAACTTAACAAAAGAACATTAATATATCATTCCATTCTACATATACAATCAGTAATTCTTAATATTATCACATAGTTGCATATTCATCATTTCT
>PVIY010041953.1:0-21285 GCA_004026745.1 Myrmecophaga tridactyla | reverse complement strand
ACCCCGGGGAAAGTTGTTGGAACCCAGGGGCCTGGAGAGAAGACCAGCAGAGACCATCCTGGGCCTTCCACGTAAGAAAGAACCTCAGTGGAAAGTTAGCTGCCTTTCCTCTGAAGAACCAACAAAATAAATCCCCTTTTATTAAAAGCCAATCCATCTCTGGTGTGTTGCATTCCGGCAGCTAGCAAACTAGAACACCCTCCGAAAATCATGAATTCACGTCAGGTTCTCTTCCGAGGGCTGAAGTGAACGGGGACGCCCGCAAACCTCACACCCTTTCCCAGGACTTGGAAAGTCGTGGGGACACCTCGCTTCTCATATCCCTCCCGATTTTCAGGTCCAGGACCTGAAAGGGCCTCAAATCAGGGTGAGACGCCCCCTGGGGAGATGAGCCCCCACTCGTAAGAGCTCCAAGGACTCTCTCAGGGCATTGGGATGCTGACACTCCCTGGGCCATTCCTTTGAGACCCATCAGTATGGGTAACAAATCCTCGAAAACCAAACCTTCTACCCCTCTGGGTTGTCTCCTAACTAATCTATCAATGCTGGATTTACTTCCAGAAATCCAGCCAAAATGCTTCACTTACTTTTATAATAAGGCTTGGCCCCATATCGATTAGACAATGATTCTCATTGGCCTTAGGATGGAACTTTCAATTTTAATATCCTTACAAACCTCCACAACTTTTGCCAGAGGAACGACAAATGGGCCGAAATTCCTTATGTCCAGGCTTTTTTTCTTCTGCACTCCCACCCCTCTCTCTGCACTTCCTGCTCTACAGCTCAGGTTCTTCTAGCCAAAGAAACCCCCAAGCCCACACTCCTGGACAAACAGTCCAATAAAACTTCATCCTTTTCTGACCCCCTCAATTCCTCCTCCTCTAAAAGACCAGAGCCTCCATCATATTTAGATAAACTATCCTCTTCTCCAATGCTCTACCCTCCTCTCCCACTGGCGGCGCTCCAGCCACCATCTTGCCCTTCTCTTCCTCCTTCTTCGCTGGTGGTGCTCCAGTTGCCATCTTGCCCTTCTCTTCCTCATTCTCTGCCAGTGGCGCTCCAGCCACTACCTTACCCTTCTCTTTCCCCTTCTGTGCTGGCGGCTCTCCCGCTGCCATCTTGCCCTTCTCTTCCTCCTTCTCCGCCAGCGGCGCTACAGCCACCATCTTGCCCTTCTTTTCACCTTCTGCTCCAGCGGCGCTCCAGCCGCCATTTTGTCCTTCCCTTCCTCGTTCTACTCCAGCAGCTCTCCAACCACCACTGTGCCCCCTTCCCCCTTCACCGGCTCCTCTGCCACCACCTAATCCTTCACCGTCCTCAACAACCTTGCCATCCTCACCTGCAAGCTCCCATACCTGCTCAAAAAGTACTTTACTCTGTCCCCTCAGGGAAGTTGCAGGACCTGAAGAGTTAATTCAAGTACATACTCCCTTCTCCCTGGCTAATCTCTCTCACATCAAAAAATGGTTGGGCTCCTTCTCCAACGATCTAACTACCTATACTAAAGAATTCCAATATCTGGCTAATGCCTACAACCTTACCTGGCATGACATTCATATAATCTGCTCTTCTTCCCTAACTACAGATGAAATGGACTGCATTTTCAATGCGGCCAGGGCTCATGCTAACCAGGTGCATATAACTGACCACACCACGCTGGTAGGGGCTGAGGCAGTACCAGATTAAGAGCCAGGGTGGGACTATCAAATTGACACTCTAGTGGGGAGAAATGGATGGATTAGGTGAGACAAAATGCTTACATCCCTCATAGCTGGCATGCAAAAAGCTTCCCATAAAGTCATAAACTTTCATAAACTAAGGGAAATTACTCAAGGCTCTGAAGAAAATCCTATCACTTTTCTAAACTGGCTAACAGAAGCCCTCTCCCAATATACCCACCTACACCCTGACTCGGAGGCTGGTAAAACCGTCTCAGCCACACATTTTATATCCCAGTCAGCTCCGGATATAAGGCGCAAACTTAGAAAAATTGAGGACAGTCCTCAGGTTCCTATTCATGACCTGGTAAACATGGTCTTTAAAATTTTTAATACTCATGATAAATTAGAACAGGTGGAGAAAGAGGCCTGGGACTCTGAAGCTGTCATCCCCATCCACCCAGTATTTCCCAACCCATATACTCTTCTCTCACACATCCCCTCACACCACTCATTATTCTGTCCTAGACCTCAAAGATGCCTTCTTTACAATCCCTCTAGACCCTGCCTGTTACAATTTATTTGCCTTTTTCTGGGAAGACCCAGACTCTTTGGCTGTCCAACAACTTACATGGATGGTATTACCTCAGGGGTTTTGCGACAGCCCCCATATCTTTGGCCAAGCCCTAGCCAGGGATCTAATAGGGTGCAATCTAACTCCTAGTATCATTCTCCAATACGTAGATGACCTATTAATTTGCAGCCCTTCTGAAGAAACTTCCACAAAGGCTACAGCCACCCTATTAAATTTTTTAGCTAACAAAGGATATCGAGTCTCCCCTTCCAAAGCTCAACTCTCTTCCTCCACTGTCACCTATCTGGGGCTCTGCCTCACTCCCACATTCTGACATCTAACAGTAGGCAGACAGCAAGCCCTCCAAGAACTCCAACCTCCAGAAAATGCTAAACAAATTTTATCCTTTCTGGGTTTTGTGGGGTTCTTTGACACTGGGTCACCGGCTTTTCCCTCCTAGCATTTAACCCCTTTATGAAGCAGCCAAGGTGACACCCACAGGACCCCTGAATGACCCACTCTACTATAGCCAAAGCTTTTCTAGTTCTCCGTAGTGCCTTACTTCGTTCTCCCCCACTCGCTTTTCCAAATCCTGACAAGCCCTTCTTCCTTTTCACTGACAAAAAACAAGGAATAATGGTGGGAGTCTTAACCCAACCCCTGGGACCAACTTATACTCCAGTGGCCTACATCTCTGAGCAAATGGACCCCACTGCCCATGGGTGGCCTCCCGATCTCCGAGCACTGGCTGTGGCCACCACCCTAACTTGTACAGCTCTTAAACTTAATCTGGGTAGGCCTCTCCAAGTACTGTCACCCCACCATTTACAAGACCTCTTATCCCATAAATCTCTCTCTCTGCTCATTCCTTCCCATCTCCAGGAATTTCACTTACTCTTCCTAGAAAACTCAGATATCACACTCTCTGTCTCGCCTGGCCTCAATCCTGCTGCTCTTCTCCATTGCAGCCCCCTATCAAAACCCTCTCCACAACCCACTCACCTTTGCACCAAAATCATGGAAGAGCTCGCCTCCCCATGCCAGGGCCTCTCAGACACACCACTGTCACAGGCAGACCTCACCGTCTTTATTGATGGCAGTTCAATAATAGACCAATGGGGAAAGTACAAGGTTTCATATGTTATAATTTCTTCCACCAAAATACTTGAAGTGGTATGGCTCCCAGAGGGAACCACATCCCAAAAGGCTGAACTAATTGCTCTCACCAGGGCCTTACACCTAGCCAAAAATAAATCTGCCAACATCTACACAGACTCCAAATATGCTTTTCTGGTAGCACACTGCCACTCAGCCATCTGCAAGGAGCGAGGGTTCCTTATCACCAAAGGCTCACCTGTAATTAATGCTAAGCTTATCCAACGCCTGCTTTAAGCACTTCAGTTACCATCACAGGTAGCCATCATCCTTTGCAAAGGACACCAAACAGATAAATCCGAAATCACCCATGGAAATAACTGGGCCAATGCTGTTGCATGGGAACTGACCAAAGAACACTCACCTTTAAACCCTCCAGCGCCAATTCTTTTCTTTACTCTCCCTTCCCTCCAACCCGCCTATTCAGGGAATGTAAAAATCTCCTTACACAGGGAGGCTCTACTACACCAGAGGGCTGGATCTTCCTCGATAACAAGGTGGCTCTCCCAACCAAACAGGCCCCCGATATTCTTTTTCAGGTACATTCATCACTTCATATCGGACCTCACACAGTTCTTCCAGCCCTTATTCTATCACCCATCTCTAACTCACCTCATAACATTGGTCTGCTCCTCCTGTCCCACTTGCCAAATAACAAACCCCCAAGGAGGGTTGCACCCCACTTTCCCAACCCATCAACTAAGGGGCAACCTTCTGGGGCAGGACTGGAAAATTAATTTCACATACATGCCCACCCACAAAAAACTCTGATACCTACTAACTATAATTAACACCTTAACAGGCTGAATAAATGCTTTCCCTACTACATGGGAAACTGCTGACATGATAGCTGACATCCTCCTAAAACAAATCATTCCCCACTTTGGACTACTTACCTCCACCCAATCCAATAATGGCCCAGCTTTTATTTCTCAGGTGGCCCAGCAGGCCTCATCTGCCTTGGGAATAGACTGGAAACTACATATCCCATACAGACCCCAATCCTCAGGTAAGGTGGAAGGAGCTAACGGTCTTATCAAGACGCAATTAACCAAACTAGTCATTAAATTTTGACAGTCCTGGATCGACCTTCTTCCATTGGCCCTTGTCTGACTATGCACTGCTCCATGAGCACCTACTTTCTTAAGCCCTTTTGAGCTCATGTACAGCCACCCATTTCTACTCAATCCCCATCTGCCAGTGCAACCTCTTCCTCTGGGTCCTTACTTACCATATCTCTCCTTAATCAGGCATTTACTGCAGAAACATGCTGATTGATTCCTGCCACAACCCAGGGAAACTGATCCCTCTGATTCTCCCCACGGTGTCCAGCCAGGAAATGAAATACTCCTTAAACAGCTCCAGCCCAGGCCACTCCAACTGCAGTGGACTGGCCCACACATGGTGATTCTTACCACTCCTATGGAGGTAAAACTTCTAGGCGACCCCTCTTGGCACCACCTGTCATGGGTCAAGCTATTTTACAAACAGAATGACAGCCCATACACCTATCACCCTCTGGGGCCCACTCGCATCTGCCTCACTCGCACTATTCACCCTCCTAACCCCCATTGAGGGCACTTCCTATATATGGCAATTCAAAATCGGGGAAACTTTTAACCAAAACGGCAAGTCGACCAGCCATATAATTGGTGCAGGAGACTGCCCTCTCGCGGGCTGTAGCCAATCTTTAACCATCCCCATAACTCCTAACTCGGTCGCTAGCAACCAGGGGCCATTTGTCTGCTTTCCATACAATCAAACTAAAACTTACTGCAACCAGGACAATTATAACGACATATGTGGGGGATGCCCCTATTGGTCATGCAAAATACATGATGCTGATGATGGGATGGGACTCTTCTACATCAGTTCCAAATGATTTTACATGAATATTACAGATCCCTGGGACACTAAATGGGTGACAGGGGTTCAAGGCAAACTATACTACAGTGGCTGGTCCCAGTACCCCATAAGCACCATTAAAACACATTGCAAGTATATCCTCATTAATAATACTCATACCCAGGTGTCTATCAACATTTTACAAGCAGAGCAAAACCTCTCCAACCACCTCGCCAAACTCTCTGCCCCAATAGCCCCTCAAACATGACTCCAAATCCTCCAACACACCTTACAATTCCTCAACCAAACACAAATACTTCCCAACGTAACCCACTGTTTCCTTTGTGCTTCATTGGGAAGGTCCCTACTAGCAGTTGTCCCTATAAATCTTACCCAAATACACAACCATAACCCTGATTCCTGCCATACCACCCTAAAAAACATCCCCCTATGGGAACCAGAGCCCAATAACCTTCCCTACCCCCTTAGGCTCTGCTACCTCACCCACACAACCGTAAGCCGAGCAGAGCTCAATAGCAAATGCCAAACTAACGTCACCATCCACAACTCCACCCATGCCCTTAAAGGATAATATTTCTGGTGTAATGGGACTCTTACCAAGTGCCTCAACCCCACTACACCAGGACCATGCTTCCTGATGACCATAATTCCTCAATTAACCCTCTACAGTGAATCTGAGCTAACTTAGCTACTACCCCCCCTTCACTCCAAAAGGGCTGCCTTCCTTCCTGTCCTGGTAGTCATCAGCCTGGCTGCCTCAGTTGCAGCACAGAAGCAGTGGGAGGAGTGCTAGGACATGGTATTTTAACCTCTCAAAATTTCAAGACTAAACTACAGGTAGCCCTGGAATCAACATCAAAATCCCTATCTTCTCTGCAATGTCAACTTACCTCACTGGCCCAGGTGACTCTTCAAAATCAATGAGACCTGCTAACAGCTGAAAAAGGAGGGACATGCATATTCATCCAAGAAGAATGCTGCTATTACATCAACGAGTCGGGTCTGGTAGAACAAAATGTTCAAACTCTAATCAAACTAAAAGAAGATCTCTACCATAGAAAACAGGGAACCAACTCTGCCCTAACCTGGTTCTCTTTGCCCCTGGTGACATGGCTACTAGGACCAATTATTCTAATCTGTCTTCTTTCTCCTAGCTCCCTGTCTCCCCAACTTCCTTCAAGGATGCATTAAAAAACTGTCATGGGTGGCAATCAACCAAATGCTCCTATGTCATTATCACCGCCTGTCTTCCTCACCAGATTCCTATAGCCAACCTCCCCACTCTCCTGACTATGACAGTTCTGGCCTATTACCCCACACTGCCCTAATGCAGCAGGAAGTAGCCAGAAAGATCTCAGTGCCCTATTATCACAAAAAGGCTGGAATGTTAGGTCAGGGGAATAGGGAAGGTCACCATGACTCGAGCTGTGTAAAATGTGCCACCCCTTCTAGACGTCACCTAACCCCCTTGCCCACACCAGGACCCAGCGGTGAACTCACAACTCTCTACCTCGAGTTCTGTGAGCTCTGCCTGGGAGTGCAGGAATAAACTTGCTCATTCTAAGTTTACTTGGTCTGCTTCTTTTCTCTTTCGCATTCAAAACCTTTCAGTGCCCATTGCCCTCCCTAAACTCTTAAGTTTCTTTAGGCTATGAGTAACATATTTAATCTCTGTAGCACTCGTGCTTAGAATACATGTTTAATACATGCTATTTTCAGAATTTAGTTGCCTTGAAAAATAAATGACTTCAATAGTTGGTAGAATTAAAATGCATTTAGCTTATTAGATTTCACAGTTGTATTATGTTAAAAATTATAGGCGACTCAGAATCAGAGTCGGATGGCAGAAGGTGAAGAAGGTTAATGAAAGGAGTGAAGAACTTCACAAAATTTTGTAATTGAAGGAAGAAGAGAATTTTATGGCAAGCTTGTGCAAGAAGACTGATTGTTTGAAGATAATAAAACTGATGTCTGTGTATATAAGAGAAAGTGAGAAGGAAAAGCAGGAGAATCTGAAAGTACAAGAAAAATAAGTACTATCTGTTAGGAAAAAATAAAATAAATCCAGCAAGAGGCAGGAGAGAAAAAGATCAAGAGTAAAAAAGGAGACAAAGAAGACCTCCTCCTCCCTTGGGAAGAGATTGAAGATAAAAAGGATATATTATGAATAAATGCATCTAGTTAACCAAATGAATAATATATTATATGAATACAGTTGTTCTGTATTGTTCTACTGACTAATCTGAGAAGAAATAAAAATATCATTTTGAAAATAAAATTTTATTGTCCCCCTGACAACAACCAAATTCTATAACACATATATGTTTTTTCTAGGAAAATATTATGTAAACTCTCTTAGCTTGCAATTTTAAAAATTAGTGAACATGGCAGCTAATGCAAAACAAAATTAAAAACTATAAGCCTTTTCTATGAAATTATTTAAGCCTGAAGTTTCTGAGTCAACAGCTTACTCACACTGTTATATAAATGAATATGCTCAAAAACAGAAATAGCTTCTTTCATATGTAATTTATTTTCTTTTGTGCTTAATGGACCTTGGTTAAGAGAAGACAAACAACCAAATGAAAAACATTTCAGCATGAATCATCCAGGAATATATTGATGTGTATACACACATGTATTCACATAAATACACACAAATGCAGCCATTACAGATTATTTTGAAGATCCTATTTTCAAAAAAAATGAGGAAAGTCTTTGACCCTAAGTAAATAAGATATGGTTGATTCATTCTAGAGAAACCCTTTATTTACTCAGCGTTTTTCACTGGCAAGCTAGTGAAGAAAGCTGTCACTGAAATATGATAGTAAAGGGCACACACCATGATGAAGAGACAAGCAAATAAAACCTACTCTGGTAAGGAGAGAGTGTATGCCAGTAACCATGACATTCAGCCCTGGATTAACCCTTAAATTTCTGATAGTGTCCATCTTCATCATGGCCAGAGAACTCAGATTTATCAGTCATATTTTATCCAGCTTCTACATTGTTACCTTCCCTTACACCCAACTTTAAAGGGCAGAAGGAAAAGGGCAGCCAAGACATTCAGCTGCATAGCAAGTCCATTAGCATTAGAAAAAGCGTGATGCATTTTCTGCCTATACTGCTTGGACATAGTAGAGAAGAGATGCAACAGGCACTGAGGTAACAGTGGTATGACCAGACAACGCAGGAAGTGAATAAGGCACAGACAAGGCATGGCCTTGTTTCAGCCATATTCATAGATACTCTTGAAGAGGTGACCTGCTAAGTATTCTGCTGTTATCTTTTGGTACTTGGAATGAGACTGATGGACGTGATGATGATTGGCAGGTGTTATGGACCGGAATTCAACATCAGCAAATAAAAAGAACCAGATAGGTTTCTTCTAGAAAAGCTTGTATGTTAAGACCAGAAATACCCACACTCTCTGTGTTGAATAATCTGAAAGAATTTATAAGAATCTGAAAGAACCTCTGTAGCCAATAACAGAAGGACGATTATAGTTGGGCCCATTTTTGAACAACCCTAAAGTTATAGGTACAGATTCAACAGCACTTTCATAATAATTTGAAAGACTATAATAATTAAAGATGGGAGTAAATCCAGGAGTTTGGCAGAGAGTTCTTAGCTCCCAAGAATGCTTTCTGTCCACATGACAACACTTCAGGTAGACCTCTAGAGTCACTCCTACCTGATGGTCTCTCAAAGCGTGCTTTTAAATGCTGAACTTACTAACACCTATGAAAATTTACCTAGTCATATTGTCTATTTTGTTTATGACAACTAATGGAACTTGGATTTGGAGGGGAAATTATTATCAACTTATGATATTTAGGTTCAGGAATCAACTTAACTAGCTGATGGTGCCCAGTTGCCTGTTCAGGCAAGCACTGGCCTATCATTACTGCAAGGATTTTTTTTTGGCTGATTGATAAACCAGAAGACTGGTTTATTAAATCATCAGTCAGTTCATTCCATTTGTGACTGATTACATCTATGATTGACTAAGTGTGTGTCATCTGCAATGAGAATCCAATCAGTTGGATTTAATTCAGTCAGTTGAAGACTTTTAAGGGTGAAGAGAGAATTTTCTCTTTTTTTTCAGCCAGACAGCCTCTACTGTGGAGTTCATCAGGGACCTTCATCAGAGTTACCAGCCTCATGGCCTGTCCTATGGATTTTGGATTCTTGCATCCCCACAGTTGCCTGGGACACTTACAAATCTCATATTTACAGATATCTCCTGTTGGTTCTGTTTCTCTAGAAAACTCTGACTAATACAAATTGGTACATGGAGTGGTTCTTGAGAAACCGAATCTTAAAAATGAACTTTTGCAATCTGATTAATTCAAAGGCACTCATGACTCTCTTTCCAATAACCACAATGGCATGGACAGTCCACAGTGAGTTGGCAATACGATACACAAAATATCACTATTTGATTCTCCTAATCTGACTCTTATATGAGGCAGGGTTCTGGGTGACAATGTTTTTGGCATCTTAACAGAGTTTTGTGGAGTTAAAAGGTATAATGATGTTAGCTGGTTGTTGTTAGATATGCTGGCTACAGTTATGAGAGAAAGGGGTGAGCTGAAGACTTCAAATTTGCAACTTAAATGCCATATGAAAGATGAAAAAGTTTCTATGTATGAGAAAAAAAATCTTATCTCCTGTGGTTGCAAGACTTGAGAACTCTGAAAACCAGGTGCAGAGTCTCATTGTGTGAATAGCTTATTTATAACATAAACTAAATTCTCAACCTTGTAGAGTTTCTGTTATTAAAGTAAGGGCTCTGATTGGAAAAGAATGGGAATGTGAATGTTGGGATGGAGACATATGGGTTGATAATGATGGCAGAGGGGACATGGAAATGCTGGATTCTGCTGAGTCCTTGCTAGATAGACCACCATGAAAAGTCTGTCATCCAACCTCCACCTAAAAAGATTAGCCTTTCAGTGCTTGCTAAACCTGCAACCACCTCCCCTGGGAAACAGCCCTCAGTCCTCTGTCTGGAGAGATTAATTGTGTTTCCCCAGAAGAAATTGAAATGGAATGCCCTGAGGTAATTTGCTTGAAAGACACTTCTATTTCTTTTCATAACCCATCCCCACTACCCCTCTTTTCTTCCAGACCTATATCTATAATAAAGTCCCAACAGGACCTGAAAGGTAAGGTACAAAGTGACCCAAAAGGAAGTATGCTATACTCCAAAAGAACTCCATGAGTTTTCTAATTTACATAGACAAAAATTAGGGTAATATATGTGGGAATGGATATTTAGGGTGTGGGTTAATGGTGTAAGGAATATAAAATTAGATCAGGCTGAATTTATTGATATGGGCCCATTAAGTAGAGATTCTGCACTCAATGTTGTAGCTTGAGGGGTTAGAAAGGGCATTAACAGTTTGGGTGGTTGGCTGAAGCATGAATCAAAAGATGGCCAACATACTTGAGATCAAAATGCCAGAACTTCCTTTGTATAAAGTAAATAGGGGGATCCAATTAAAGAGATTGGAACGTTAAAGTGGATTTATCATGGAAGACCCACTCACACACCCTAGGAATGTTGAGAAGACACCCATTTTATCAAGACTTTGAGGAAAAACTTTCCCATTGTCCCTGAAGAGTTCTGTAGTTGTCCTTCTCTGTAGGCCACATATTACTATGGGAACTGCTGTTAGGGAGCTTAAATCCTTCAGATCCCAAATTGGCAGAAGCCACATGATAAGTTAATCACTATAGACAAAGTGGGCATAACTACCATAATGGAGAGTAGAATCAAAGCAGCAGTCAAAATAATCTGACTCGCAGAGACTTGTGATGTTGGCTAATAGATCATGGGGTACCAAAAGTAAAATATATGGGCAGTCTACTAAATTCTTATTTGGGCTGTATAAGCAGAAGAGTTCTAGGTCAAGTGAACAGAATTCTAACTTGAATTACAAAAACAGAGAGTCATGGCCCCTTAATCAATTCCCAGACTTGAGACAGTTTATAGGCCCAGTGCCCCCTGAATGAGGAGAAGGCCAGGTAGCCCTGAAGAAGGACACTGTTACACTGCCAAAAGTTTGCACTGCTAACCATCCTCTAAGCCTTCTTAAGGAGACCTATGGCCTTTTACCAGGGTAACTTTGCACTGGGGAAAAGGAAATGATCAGATATTTCATGGATTGCTAGACACTGGCTCAGAAGAGACACTAATTAGAGGTCACCCAAAATGTCACTCTGATCCACCAGAGTGGGGCTTATGGAAGTCAGGTGATCAACAGAGTTTTAGCTCAGGTCCATCTCACAGTGGGTCCAGTGTGTTCCTAGACCCATCCTATGGTTATTTCCCAAGTTAAAGAATGCATAATTGGAATTGATATGCTCAGCAATTGGCAGAATCACTACATTGGTTCCCTGATTTATAGAGTAAGGACTTGTGCTGGTTTGAAAGGAAGTATGCCCCCTAAGAAAAGCCATGTTTAAATAGCAATCCCATTTCATAAAGGTAGAATAATCCCTATTCAATACTATATGTTTGAAACTGTAATCAGGTCATCTCCCTGGATGATGTGATTTAGTCAAGAGTGGTTGTTAAATGGGATTAGGTGATGACATGTCTCCACCCATTTGGGTGGGTCTTGATTGGTTTATTGGAGTCCTATAAAAGAGGAAATATTTTGGAGAATGAGAGATTCAGAGAGAGCAGAGAATGCTGCAGCACCATGAAGCAGAGAGTCCACCAGCCAGTGACCTTTGGAGATGAAGAAGGAAAACGCCTCCCGGGGAGCTTCATGAAATTGGAAGCCAGGAGAGAAAGCTAGCAGATGACGCCATATTCACCATGTGCCCTTTCAGCCAAGAGAGAAGCCCTGACTGTGACTGCCATGTGTCTTTCCAGATGAGAGAGAAACCCTGAACTTCATCGGCCTTCTTGAACCAAGGTATCTTTCCCTGGATGCCTTTGATTGGACATTTCTATAGACTTGTTTTAATTGGGACATTTTCTCAGCCTTAGAACTGTAAACTAGCAACTCATTAAATTCCCCTTGTTAAAAGCCATTCTGTTTCTGGTATATTGCATTCCAGCAGCTAGCAAACTAGAACAGGGCTGTTAGGTAGGAAAGGCCAAATGGAAGCCACCAGAACTGCACATACCTAGGAAAATAGTCAATCAGAAACAATACCAGATTCCTGGAGGGATTGCAGAGATTAGTGCCACACTTAAGGACTTGAAGGATGCAGGGGTGGTGATTCCCACTACGTTCCCAGTCAACTCTCTTATTTGGCTTATGCAGAAAATATGTGGTCTTGGAGGATAATGATGGATTATTGTAAACTTAACCAGGTGGTGACACCAATTGCAGGTGCTAGTCCAGATGTGGTATCATTTCTTGAAAAAATCAACATAGTCCCTGTTGCCTGGTATGTAGCTATTGATCTGGCAAATGTTTTCTTTTCTCAATAACTGTTAGTAAGGACCACCAGAAACAATTTGCTTTCATCTGATAAGGTCAGCAGTATACCTTCATCGTGTTACCTCAGGGTATAGCAACTCTTTAACCCTATATCATAATCTTGTCCACAGGGAAATTGATTGTTTTTCCCTCCTACAAGACACCACACAGGTTTATTAAATTGATGATATCATGTTGATTGGACCTAGTGAGCAAGAAGTAGCAACTACTCTAGGCTTATTAATAAGGCATTCATATGTCAGGGAATGAGAGACAAATCCAACAATAATACAAGGGACTTCACCTCAGTGAAATTTCCAAATGTCCATTGGTGAAGGAGATGTTGAGATATTCCTTCTAAAGTGAAAGACATGTTGATGCATCTGGCCATCCCTATAATGAAAAAAAGAGGCACAATACTTAATTGGCCTCTTTGGGTTTTGGAGACAATGTGTTACTCATTTGGGCATGCTACTCCAGCCCATTTACCTAGTGACCAGGAAAACTTCTAGTTTTGAGTGGGGACAATAATAAGAGGGGGCTCTGCAACAGGTTCAGGCTGCTGTACAAGATGCTTTGCCACTTGGGCCATATGACCCAGCATAGACAAAGGTGCTAGAATTTTCAGTGGCAAATAGAAATACATTCTGGAGCCTTGGGCAGGCCCCTATATGAGAATCACAACACAGGCCCTTAGGATATTGGAGGAAAGCCTTACTCTCCTCTGCAGATAACTATTCTCCTTTTCAAGACCAGGTTTGTGTCTGCTACAGGGCCTTAGTAGAGTCTAAATGCTTAACCATGGCCACCAAGTTGCCATGAGAACTGAGTTGCCTATCATGAGCTGGGTGTTGTCAGACCCATCAAGCCATAAATTTGGGCATGCACAGCAGCACTCCATCATAAAATGGTAACGGTATATTAGAGATAGGGCTCAAATAGGTCCAGAAGACACAAGTTACATAGGAAGTGGTCCAAATGTCCATGGTCCCAGCTCCTGCCACATTCCCTTTTCTTTCCCAGCCCAGAGCTATGGCCTCCTGGGGAGATCTTTGAATCAATTGACTGAGGAAGAGAAAACTCGGGCCTGGTTCACAAATGGTTCATACAGGTACCACTCAAAAGTGGACAACTGCAGCACTACAACCCCTTTCTGAATGGGCCCTGAATGACAGTGGCAATGGGAAATCCTCCCTGTGGAGGGAACTTTGAGAAGTGCACCAAATGAATGGGTTGTTCATTTTGTTTGAAAGGAGGACTGCCTAGGTGCACTTATATGTTGACTCATGGGCTATTGCTAATGGTTGGCTGGATGGTCAGGGGCTTGGAAGAAGCATGATTGTAAAATTGGTGACAAAGAGGTGTGGGGGAGAGGTATGTGGGTAGATCTTTCTGAGTGGGAAAAAAAAATGAAGATATTTGTGTCCCATGTGAATGTTCACCAGAGGGTGACTTTATCAGAGGAATGTTTTAATAATCAAATCGATAAGATGAACCTTTCTGTGGATACAAGTCATCCTATTTACCCAGCCCCTCTTTTCCAATGAGCTCATGAACAAAGTGGACATAATAGTAGGAATGGGGGGTTGCATGGACTTACTGACATTTGACTTCCACCCACCAAGGCTGACCTTTCTATAGCCATTGCTAAGTGCCCAATCTGCCAACAGCAGAAACTCACATTCAGTCTCCAGTACCACACCATTTCCCAAAATGATCAGCCTGCCACCTGGTGGCAGGTTGATTATATTGGACCACTTCCAACATGGAAGGGGCAGTGATTTGCTCTAAATCGAATAGAAATATACTCCAGATATAAGTTTGCCTTCCCTGCATGCAATGCCTCTACAAAAAACTACAATCCGTGGACTTACAGAATGCCTTATCCACCATCATGGTATACCACACAGCATTGCATTGCTGCTGATCAAGGAACCCACTTCCCTGAATATTGAAATGTGGGAATGGGCACATGCTCATGGAATTCTCTGGTCTTACCATGTTGCCCATCATCCAGAGGCAGCTGGATTGGTAGAATGGTGGAATGGTCTTTTGAAAACACAATTACGGCACCAACTTGGTGGCAATACCTTGCAGGGCTGGGGCATTGTTCTCAGGAGGTTGTATATGCTTTGAATTAGCATACACTCTATGGTGCTCTTTCTCTCATAGCCAGGATTCATGGGTCGAAGAATCAAAGGGTGGAAATGGGAATGGCACCACTCACTGTCATCCCTAGTGATCCACTAGAAAAATTTTTGTTTCCTGTCCCTGCAACCTTAAGCTCTGCTGGTCTTCAGGTATTAGTTCCAAACGGAAGAGTGCTCCTACCAGAAGACACAACAATGATTCCATTGAACTGGAAATTGTGACTGCCACCTGGTCACTTTTGGCTTCTCCTGTCTCTGAATCAACAGGCAAGGAAGGGGGACTACTGTACTGGATGGCGTGATTAATTCTATCAAAGTGAAATAGGACTGCAACTACACAATGGAGGTAAAGAAGAATTGTCCTGGAATATAAGAGATCACCTAGGGCATCTCTTACTACTACCATGCCCTGTGATTAAAGTCAATGCAAAGCTGCAACAACCCAATCCAGACAGGACTACTGATAACCCAGAAATTTCAGGAATGAAGGTTTGGGTCACCCCACCAGGGAATGAACCATGGCCAGCTGAAGTGCTTGCTGAGGGTAAAGACAACATGAAATAGGTAGTGGAAGAAGATAGTGATAAATATGAACTACAATCACATGACCATTTACAGAAATGAGGACTGTTATAGTATGAATATTTCCTCCTTGTTTTGTTATGAGTATGTTTGTATTTGTACATAAAGTAATTATCTTGTTTTCTTCTTATATGACATAAGTTATGTTGTTCATATTATAATATTTAAGTTATAGGATATGTTTAAGAGTGAATATCACTTAAGGACGTGCACCCTATTTTGATAGATTTAGTGAATTTCCACTTGCATACAGGACAATTGAATATTGTTAGGTGAAACATATGTCTGCTATTGCACTTATTTAAATGATTAAGTATCATTTATAGTGATGCGTATAGCTGTATAGCTGTCAAGTTGACAAGGGTGGACTGTGATGGTTAAGTTCAGTTGTTACCTTGGCCAGGTGATGGTACCCAGTTGTTTGGTCAGGTAAGCACTAAACTATTACTGCAAGGATATTTCAGTCAGTTGATTGCATCTGTAGCTGATTACATCTATGAGCAACTAAGGCTGTATCTTCCACAATGAGGAAATTCAATCAGTTGGATTTAATCCAATTAGTTGAAGATTTTTAGGGAGACGAGAGACTTTTCACTTTTTTCAGCCAACCAGCCTTTCCTGCGACCGAAAGTTCAAGGACCTTCATCGGAGTTGCCAGCCTTGTGATCTGCCCTGCAGATTCTTCTATTCTTACATTCCCATGGTTGTGTGAGACACTTATAGAAATCTCATATTTACAGATATCTCCTCCTGGTTTTGCTTCTCTAGAGAACCCTGACTAATACATTCCTCATTTAAAAAATCATTTTGAAGGAAAAATGAAAAGAAAAAAAAAGAATCACCTTTTCTTCCCAAAAGGAAACATTTTTTGTCAAATAGTCAACATATATACATAACTCTATTTTTATACAATTCCATCTAATTTAGTTTTAAGTTTAATTCATCCTTCCAGGTGATATGGGTTGTGCTTTGTTTTCTTTTCAAAATGAAACTGGAAAGGTTTTACACAGATTAAGGGTGCTTTACTTAAGTTGACTCTGGTTCATTTCTTGAAGTCCCAGAACTTGCTTATTTTTAAATATTCAGATACAGATATTATTTTCTCTTTCTGTGGATAATTGTGACCACAATTTGAGACATTTTTACTCTGAATTTAATCACTTTATTTGGTGGTATTGGTCAAGATGATGATTATGATGCTATATCACCTGAAGGACAATATACAGTGTTATAAAAGTAATTCACAAAAAGGGGTTTTCTTATATTGTTTATTTTGAAGATAAATGATAGCCTTGAAAAAGAAATGTCACATACCAGAGTATGTCTCATTGTCCTCAATCAATACAAAGTGATTGCTAATTCTGTCAGACATACACAATGTCTAGCATTATAATGTGAAAAATGAAGCTAAATTGTACCACACAGGGGCTTTTATATCAGCTTACTAGAAATAAAAGCATTTATTGTCAAATCGATTTGCAAAAAAATGAACTAAACATGCATGAGATTCATTAAAACCATGTGGATTCTATCTAATTAAAAACAAATATTTTAATGAAAACATCAATATTGTTTTGTACATGCAAAATGAAAAATAAATCCCTTCATATCCATAATGGAAATCATTGGAATGTTCCCCCAGTGAGAAAATAGATTTCTTTAGGCTTATGCTTTGAACAAATTAAATTTCCTTATTTTTACATAATAATGCTTCAATTTTATATGTGAGACAGACATGTCACTTGCTCAAATGCTTTGTAAAAAAAAAATAGTATTTGTGAAAAATCTTAGAAAGAAATAAATGTTTTAAAGAGTGAATAGCACTTCATATCATTGTTTATCTCCTAGGTATGTCCTGTGTCATTTAATTATCCCGTCTTAGAGGACCTGCCGTACTCTCCTTAAGTACTCAGGTTCTGGATAGAGTTTGGGAAGTAAGATTTGAACCAGCTATAAAATAGGTTTGGTCAAAAGTAAAGACAGATTCAAATGACATGTTTTACTACAATATAAGACGTAGATATAAATATGCATAGAGAAGAAACTACACAGAGTATTGAGATGAAGAAAATATTGAAAAAAACACCATTTGAAAGAGGTTTTTGAAGAATAAATGTTCATATTTGTTTTATGAAACTGGAGTGCATGCACCAAAATTAAATCTCTTTAGAAATGTACTTTCAAAAATAACACTATTGGCCGACAATTAGCAAGGTGATTTGAATACATTTTCCAGGAATGGTGATTTTTTTTTTTTACTAACTATTCATTCTTTTGTCCCTATTGTAGCCTGCAATTTCATGTTTGTAAGTCTCAACCTTGCAATAGGTCATAATAATAAAATTCTATGTTTGCTAATTATAATGTGTCTTTATTCCACGTACTGACATTCGTTCCCATCAGATCAAGAACCATCTCTATTTCAATGGATGTAGTTTCTACAATAATATAATAATATAATAAGGAATAGTATAATGAGCCCACACACATTGCAGGCTCCTATGACCTGATTTTTGGAGACTGAGCTAATAAAAAATTAATTTAAAAAAGATCTGTTTGTGAATATTCCTGATCCCCAGCTTCTTCAAATCTTGCATATTTAAATTCCTGTTATCTTTCTGATTCTTTGATCTACAAGTTTTTATTTTTAAAGTAATTTTAAACTTATGGGAAAGTTTAAAAGTAAGACAGAGAGAGCAGTGCAATGATGGCTCAGTGGCAGACTTCTCGTTGCCATGCCAGATACTGGGTTCATTTCCCTGAGCCTGCCCATGCAAAAAAAAAAAAAAAAGTAATACAGAGAACACCACTGTATTCTTTACCCAGATTCACCAACATTTAATATTTTGACAAATTTGACTCATGTCATCTATTTATCAATCTAATCTATAATTCTAATTGTATACATTAGCATTTACTGAAATTACCTCATAATATTTCAGTGTGTGTTTCCTAAGAACACGGATAAATAACCATTGTATAATGAACATATCCAGGGATTTTACATTAATATAATGTTTTCATCTAATCTACAGTCATATTTCAATTTTGTAATTCTTCCTAATAATGATTTAAGGCATTTTTCTCCCACTCCTACAAGATACAAGTTCAGCAATTTTGCATTGTGTATTGTTGTCATATCTCTTTTGTATCCTTGAATTTGAAATAGATTTTTAATCATTCTTTATCTTTTATGACATTGATACTGTTGAAGATTAGAGGTCATTTGTTTTGTGGCATATGCATCATTTTGGGGTTTTTAGGAAGTTTTCTCATATTTAGATTCAGATTATGCATCTCCAGACAGAATACTGCAAAACTGATATTCTATCCTCAAAGTATGTAAGGTGACAGATCATTCATGTGCTCTTCATTCATGATATTATAATTTTAATCAGCATTTGTGTGAAATATGAGGAGTTTTAACAAACACATAAAATCTTATAAACCACAGTCAAGAAATAGAACAGTTCCATAACCCCCACAAATTCCCTCATATATCTTTGCAGGCAATCACCTACTTTACCCCTTGCCCTGCCAACCATTGATTTGTTTGCCTTCACTACAGTTTTACCTTTGTAGAATTTTATAAAAATGAGATTATATACTGTATAGAATTTGTTCCCAGCTTTCTTCACTTAGAATGATGCTTTGGAGTTTCATCCATAGTCCTATATTTATTAATAATTTTCCTGTCTTTCCTTCCTTCCTTTCCTTCTTTTTTAATCTTTTTTTCTTTGCTGAGCAAACATACCACAATTTGTTTACACTTTCCCCAGTTGCATATTAGGTTCCTAGGTATATTGGCTATTTAGAGTAAAGTTGCTATAAACATCAAGTATACATTTTGATGTGGAACTAACTTTTCATTTCTGAAGGGAAAATACCTAGGAGTGTTGTAACTGGATTTTAAGATAAGCGAATGTTTACCCTTATCAGAAACTACCAAATTACTTTCCAGTGTAGTTATATTTTGCATTCCCACCAGGATGTATGAGTGATTGAGACTGTTAGTTGCTCTAATCCTGACCAGTAATTTATATTAATATTGTCAATCTTTTCTGATTTTAGCAAATCTAATGAGTATATAATGTATTTATTATATACATTGTAGTTTAATTTTTCATTTCCCTAACAATTAATAATGTTAGAATCTTTTCATTTGATTAATGGGCATTTGTTTGTACATCTTCTTTGGTGAAATGTCTGTTCAAATCAATAGCACATCATTTTAAACAGGATTGCTTGTCTTTAAGTTGACATAAAATTAAGTTGACATAATTCTTTGTTCAATCCATGGATACAAGTCCTTCATCAGATATATGTTTAGGAAATACTGTCTCTTAGTTAGTGTTTTGCCTTTTAATTTTTTAACAGTATGCTTTGATAAGCAGACTTTTTGTGTTTGCTTGTTATTTTTTTATATCTTGTTTTATTTTATTTCTTAATTTTTTGTTTTTTTGTTATTTTGTATGATCAGAGTTTTTAATTTTGAATTAATCACCTATTTTTCTTAATGATTTGTGAGATTTATTTTGTGAACCATATAAAAAATTTGCCTTCTCAAAAGTCATAAAGATGTTTCCTATGTGTTCTTCAGGAAATTTTCTAATTTTATTTGCTATATATAAGTCTAAAATCCATTTTGAATTAATTCTGGATATGATGTGAATGAAGGATCAAGGTTCAGTTTTCTTTCTTATGAACATTTAATAGTTCCTGCCATGTTTGTTAAAAGTCTATACTTCAGCACACAAATTGTGCATATTTTAATGTAACCCTAGCTATTTTATAGAATTTGATACTCTTGTAAGTTATATTCTGTTTATAATTTGACTTCCAGTTTTTCATTGCCTAAATACAGAAATGCAATCAATTTTCTATATTGACTTTGAATCCTGTAACAAAACTAAACTCAATTAATAATTTCTGAGTAATAATAATAGGTTACTATTCTCCTGTTGGATTCTTGAAAATAAGTTTGATGTTTGAAAATAAATACTATAACATTGTCTGATGAGTTTTAAGCTTATGTAGATGTCCTATATAAGACAACTATAGCATAATGCTCAGGATGAAGGGGTGCTGGGATTCTTAATCATTGAAGACCAAACACTTTGCCCCTAAGGTTAGAAATAAAGCAAGGATGCTCAGTCTCACCACTTCTATTCAACATAGTACTAAAAATCTTAGCCAGTACAATAAGACAAGAAAATAAAATAATAGAATTATAGATTAAGAAAGAAGAGATAAAACTGTCCCTATTTTCAGATGACATGATGATTTATGTAGAAAATCTCCAGTGCCAATAAAACCAGGACTATTAAATGAAATTAGCAAGGTCATTGAACAAAATTCAACATGCAGAAATAAATCAAATTTCTAAATATTACAATGTTCAAAGTAAATCCAATTTTTCAAAATATCATTTATAATAACTTCAAAAAGTGATACTCTATATGTAAACATAACAAAATGTGAACAGTACATTTATGCTAAAATTAGAAAATACTGATGAAATAAACAAAAAAGACCTAAATATATGGAAATGTGAAAAGTCATATTACGTTTATGGACAGAAAAATAAACATAGTTGAGATGTCAATTATCCCTAAATTGATGTATAGATTTAATGAAATGCTTATAAAACCATAGCATTAATTTTTTTTTAAACTTTTTATTAATTAAAAAACTTAACAAAAGAACATTAATATATCATTCCATTCTACATATACAATCAGTAATTCTTAATATTATCATATAGTTGCATATTCATCATTTTTTAGAACATTTGCATCGATTTAGAGAAAGAAATAAAAAGACATCAGAAAAAGAAATAAAACAATAATAGAGAA
>PVIY010041952.1:0-21295 GCA_004026745.1 Myrmecophaga tridactyla | reverse complement strand
TAGTTCTGCTCTGCTCTCTCTGAATCTCTCTCATTCTCCAAAATGTTTCCTCTTTTATAGGACTTCAGAAACGACTCAAGACCCACCCAAATTAGCCTCTTCCTAATCCAGTTTAACAACCACTCTTGATTAAATCACATCTCCAGGGAGATGATCTGATGACAGTTTCAAACATACAATGCTATTTGAATAGGGATTAGAAGAAATGGCTGCCTTTACAAAAAAAATAGGATTAAAACATGGCTTTTCTAGGGTACATACATCATTTCAAACCAGCACACTCCCCTAAGGCCTGTCATTTTTTCAGCTATACTAACACCTCTAATGGTACTTAAACGCTATTGTAATTGTCAGTTTAGGTGGTTCTCTCCCCTAGACGGAATTCTTTTTTGGCCAATTTTGTACCTCATTCTTTACAATCTTGGGGCCTAGCATAGTTTGTCTTTCTTGTGCCTTCAGAATATTGATTAGTATAAACTTCTGTTTCAAGGTGTAGTTTATGTGGAGTAAGTTGAGTATTTTCAGGACTAGAGAATCTAAATTGGCGTTGGTGACAGTTATCTTTTTTGTGGTTGATACTGTTAAATTTTTAAGACATAGAACGTGTTTCATGAAATAAAGTGTCTTACTGCTGAGCAGAAGAAGTATATCACAAATACAGAGTTTTTTTTTTTTTTGAAGAGGCCTGACAGAGTGTAATGGAAAGAATACACGCTTACAGGCATATAGCCCAGAAACACTTTCACACATTTGCCTAAGGAGGCAAGTATAGGAATGTTCTTTGTAGTATTATATGTAATAACAAAACAATGAAAGCAACCTAAAACAACAGGAAAATGATAAATTACCGTATAATCATACAATGAAATGTGTGGTTAACTGATAGCATGGCATGAAGAACATAATATTTATGTAAGTTTGAAGACTTACAAAGCAATGCCATTGTCTATAGATACTTATGTCGGTAGAAATGATATAAACACATGATTTTGATGGGTAAATACTAGATCAAGATAGTGATTATGTCTGGGAAGAGAGGGAGAAATTTGGGTACTAAAGTTGATGCTTCAACTGTATCCGTTATCTTTTAGTCTTTTATTTTTTAATTTTTCTTGACAAATCTTCAAACACAGTCCATCCTGGTATACAATCATTGGCTCACAATATCATCCCATAGTTGTGTACTCATCACCATGATAGTTTTTAGAACATTTGCATCACTCCAGAAAAAGAAGAAAGAAGAAAAACTCATTCATCCCATATGCCTTACCTCTCCCTCTCACTGAGCACTAGTATTTCAATCTATCAATTTATTTTATGCCTTATCCCCCCTATTATTTATTTATTTTTTATCCATAATTTTTTACTTATGTGTCCATTGGAGCATCAGACACAAGGTTTCACAAGCACTCAGTTTCATTATAAACACTATATAGTTATACAGTCTTCTTCAAGAATCAAGGCTACTAGAACACAGCTTAACAGTCTCAGGTACTTCCCTCCAACCACTCCAATACACCATAAACTAAAAAGGAATATTTATATAATGCGTAAGAATAACCTCCAGGATAGCCTCTTGACTGAAATCTCATCCACTGAAACATTTTGTCTCATTTCTCTCTTCCCCCTTTGGTCAGAAAGCCTTTCTCAATCCCATGATGCCAGGTCCCAGCTCATCTGGGTATAGATTTGTTTTTGAATAAAAATAATGAAATCTAAGTTTTTTGCTTTTTGGTTTGATGATCTTCTCTTAGAGTATAAGTAAGGTGCATCTGTCTAGGTATTTCCTCAGAAAGTTTTTGTATCCATGGCAATGTTTCTGATTTTCCCTTTTTTCCTTCTCTAGCCCCCTTTACCCACTTCTTTTCCTTAGGTATACTTAACTCATCTGCACCCCAAAAGGCTTGGCAGCTATGGCATGTTCAGAGATCTGATGTTGTCCTGGCTTCTGTACTTACTTTTCTAGTGTAGGTTTTATCCCTTGTATTTCAGATATAGTCTGTTTTCTAAGAAACAGACTAATATGCTTTACATCTGCCAGACATTATCTGCTTAATCTACCTGGTAACTTTTAAATTTTCTTTCTGTTCCGTTCACTTAATTCCCCTCTGGTGAATGGTCTCAAACTTTTTCCTGTTTCCCTGCATTTTGGAAAACATACTTTCTCTTTAGAATCCTCAACTTTAAAGGACAGTTCAGCAGGCGAAACTTAAGAAAATGAAGTCACGGGAAGACTAGAGTTAATTTATCAGAAGCAAGTTAAATTTTTTCTTTCTAATTTATATTTTTGAAAATAAAAGTAATAAATACATGCACATAGTAAAATCAAAGCAAAAAATTCAAACTGTAAAGAGAAGATACAAAAATGAAAATGTAAAGCCTCTTTCTTCTCCTACTCCACTTCCTAAAGGCAACTACTATGAAATTTCTTGTGTATACTTTCACATTAATTTTATATTAATTATAGCATAAATCCTTTACATAATTTAGACAGTTGGATCATTATTCTCATAGTAGTTTTTTTTTTTCATTTTGTGTATGTGTGTGTTTTTTAGATTCAGACAGTTTATTACTTACATAGAGAACAAAAGAAACAGTAACCAAGTATGGTACCTTCCCGTGGTCTTTGTCCTACACATGCAAAAGGACAACACCGAAACTCCCTTTGATGAGGGGCCCATTGTGGATTGCAGCAAATAAGTTTTCTGTTCTGCTGCTCAATACTGTCTCATCGTGTTTGGTTTTTTTTTTTTAAAGCACCTTTATTGGGATATATTCACATATTATACATTCCATTCACAGTATATAACCAGTGGCTTTAATATATTCAGAGTTGTACATCATCACCACAATCAATTTTAGAACATTTTAATTTGTCTCATAGTGTATTGTACCTTGCTTGTTTGCTTCATGATTTTTCGTAGATATGTTTCGATAATTTACACATACACATTTTTACATTCTTTTAATGACATCATAGTATGCCTCTGTTTGTTTACCATAACCTAATCCAACCCCTGTTGATAGCTCTTTAGTTGCCTTCACTTTATTTCTGTCACAAATAATGCTGCAGTGATCATACTGACACATATATCTTAAAATGACTTGCTAAGTTAGAAGCCTTGTGAATTTTAATTTTGGATAGATTTTGTTTTATTGTCTTCCCGAAAGGTTGCACCAGTTTATACTCCTGAGTACAGTGTATGATACTGCCTGTTCCATCTGCAATACTAATTATTGTCAAACTGTTTAATTTGTGCTACTCTTATTACTTAAAAAAAGACATTTCATTAACTGAATTTGAATTTAATTTTGAGTGTGCTTATTCATTGTCCTATATGTTTATGGTTCATTTATGTTTTTTTCTGAGGATTGTCTGTCATAATCTCTCCTTCTTTTTCTTTATTCTTTTTAATCTTTTCCTTTCATAGGTAGTTTAGTTTGGGAAATTAGCTCTGTGTCAATATGTGTAGCAGAATATAATGAAATATTTTCAATTGCCCCAAAAGCATAACATAAAGAGGGAAGACAAAATTACTGTATTAGGCTTGGCTTTATATCTGGAATGAAAGAGAAAAGAATATATCCAAATGCTGTATTTCCATTTAATTGCACTGGCTGGTATTATGCTAGTGAATGTTTAGCAGTTGACTCTTTGGTTGCTGGAGGAGTCTGGTTTGTATTAGTTGCTGGTTTCTGTTGTGTAAATACTCCAACCATGTGTAAATACTCCAACCATGGCCAATTTCAAGCTGCCAACGTGATGTGTCATCTTAGAACAGGAAGAGATATAATTGATGTGCAGCAGCACATCATTAGATGTAGCAGTTTTACGTATAGATACAAAAGACACAGTAAGTCTCAAGAGCATAGCTATTGGTAAAGTGGAGTAACATAATTAGGAAAGGGTGAGTTTTGAGTATTTATTACCTTTTTTTTATTGTTTATTTATTTTATGCATGGGCTGGCACTGGAGAGCTAACCCAGGTCTCCGGCATGGCAGGCAAGAGCTCTGCCTGCTGAGCCACCGTGGCCCACCCTACCTTTATTTTTAATATAGTTCAATCATAAGTTTATATTTTTTATTTTTAATAATAACTTTAACAACCAGTGTACAAAATTCATAAATATTTAACAATCAGATCTTGAGCGCCAATGCAAGCCAACTTAGCACATCCATCATATTGCCTTATATGTATGTCTCTATCTCCTTTTGTTCCTTCCCACTTCACTTTTGCCACACAAAAGGTGTGTGGGGGGGCTTAGAAATATTTTCTATATGATTAATGCTTTTAGCTTAATTTGCAAGTTTCAAATTTAAGTGACTGATTTGAAATATTAGCATCTCTCTCTGTATACTTTAAATTTCTTCCATTTTACCTTGAGTCATTTGTGCTTTTAAGTATAAAAAATTTAAGTGTTACTATACAATCAGTAATTTGATATGTTTGAAATGAATCTATGAACACTACCACAGGTGCTTTTTAACTTAGGAATTTGCAAGGAATTTATGCCTAATTGTATCACTTTAATTTTCCTAGTTTTTCACTAAAGATGTTATCGTGCCTTCTCCTTGGACTGATCATGGAGGGAAACAGCTTGCAGAGTATCATTCCAGTAAATGTAAGTATATTAAAAATCATATTTAAAAGGCTCTTTGGATTGCAAGCAATGTTCACGTTACTTGTATATCTACATCCTTCATTGCAGTGGAATTACTTACTTTTCTTTGTTGCATGGATTCATTTTGCTGTCAACATAAGAGGGGAAATTTGTTCCTTTTTTGATAAAGAAACATAAACGTAATAAATAAAATGGATTGAGCACTTTCATTGTTCTAGGAACTTTGTGCCAAGTGCTTCCAGTTATTCTTTATAATAACTCATATGAGGACAATGCAATTATTAGTCCTAGTTTATAAGTAAGGAAATGTAGGTTCAGAGAGGTTAAATCAAATGTCTTGGGTTACAGAGATCATAAAAGTGGTAGAACGTGGATTCAAAAGCAGTCATTCTCATTTCAGATTCTGTTTTTCAGCCATACAAAATAAAGCTAGCATACTATAGTAGATGGAACCTTGGGTTGTAGCCTTAGTGCTACCCAATCTTTTTAGACAACAGGTTTTTATTGATAAAATAAAGAGGTTGAAAGAGATAATTGTCTCTGTTAATATCCCTTCCAGCTATGAAATTCTGTGTACAACATGTCATTTTTCCAAGTATCAGTTTGCTTAGCAAGTTCTTAAACGTTGAATTTTTGAACAGATGAATCAACCTTTTTTAACAAAATTCCACTATCTGAGAATCCTGTTTCTCTGTTTAAGAGACACCTGATCAGGAAGATGATAAAAAATACTATATCGTCTCTGATATGCAAATCAAGCCCATTATGGCATAGGACATTGGTTAATAGGGTGAGCTCCAGTGCTGTGCTGTTGGGAGACAATTCTCATGAGTCTTTTTGTTGCTTGCACATGTTAAGAGGAGAGGAATGGGCAGGTTTTGTTTCAAACTATTTTTTCAAGGATGTTTGTATTGTGAACATCCTGGGAAAATAAAGATAGTCCATCCCTCCATAGTAAATAATAGGGTTTTTGTTTTTTGCTTTTTTTTTTTTTGCTGTCCAGTATTATAAAGATAATGTCTTCCTCTAGAGCTGGTTTCCTTGGAGTCCATTATAAGAGGTTTGTATTTCCTAGGCTTGGGGTTCCTCAGCTGTGGCTCAGACTCACTGTGTGTGAAGTACCCACCTGGGCTATTCCATATTACCCCTCTAGGACTTGGGAGGCAGGGAAACTGACGTTAATATGAATATTCTGCTGTGCATGAATATTGAAATTTTTTTTTTTGACCTAGAAGCCTCATGTCTTCAGATAATATCCATTTAATTTTTGTAAACTAACGTGTTACCTTGGAAATCAGGTAAAATCTCTGACCCTTCGTAGTTCTTGGTGGTAGTCTAGCCATATATTGCCATTTACATTTAAATACATTAAAATTAAATATGATTATAAATTTGCCTTCTCAGTTACATCATTCATTTTTCAAGTATTCATGGCCACATGTGATTAGTGGTGACTGTATTGGATAGCACAGATATAGAACATTTCCATCATCACAGAAAAAATTCTATTGAACAACACTGCTCTAGGCTAGAGGTTGGCAAAATTTATCTGTAAAGAACCAAACATTAAACTTTTTGGACTTTGAAGAATACAGAGTCTGTGTTTCAACCTCTCAGGCATACTGTGAAACATGAAAGCACCATAATGATACCTAAATGAATGAGTGTGGCTGTGTTTTAATGAAACTTTGTTTACAAAAATAGGTGGGAACCTAGATTTTTCCTGTGGGCCATAGTTTGGTAGTCTGTCTGTGTTTGAATTCTGCTCATAAAGCTGCATGACTTTTGGCAAGTTACTTGGCATTTCTGTAGCCTCAGATTCCTTATCTATAAAATAATGGATGTTGTGAAGATTAATGAGATAATACCTCTAAAATTATTACTTACCACATAGTAAGTGCTTAGTATTATTTACCTGAAGATTAACAAAGGAAATATGGAGAAGGAACTAAAGGATATCAGGAAAACAATGTATAAATAATATGAGAACCTCAATAAAGAGATAGGAATTTTAAAAAGGAACCAAATAGAAATACTGGAGTGTAGACTACAATAACTGAAATGAAAAATTTCCTAGAAGGTTTCAGCAGCAGATTGGTGCTGAGGGAAGAAAGAATCCGTGTCCAAAACAAGACAAATGAAATGATCCAGGCTAAAGAGCAAAAAGAAAAAAGAATTTTAAAAAGCATACAGAGTCTAAGAGACTTTTGGGACACCATTAAGCATACTAATACATATGTTATGGGAGAGCCAGAAGAAGAAAGAGAAAAGGAGGCAGAAAGAATATGTAAGAAAATAATGGCAAAAAACTTCCCAAATTTAATGAAAGATGTGAATATGCATTTTTTCAGGAAGCCCAACGAACCCCAAACAGGATAAACTCAGGAACCACATGAGACACATAATACTAAAGTTGTTGAATACCAAGCATAAGGAGAAAGTTATGAACACTGCAAAGAGAAAACCAACATGTTATGCCCTAATAAGATTAATTTCTGATTTCTCATCTGAAATCATGGAGGCAAGAAGACAGTGGGACAAAATATTTAATGTGCTGAAAAAAAATTGCCAAGGAAGACATTTAAATCCAGGCATACATTCCTTCAAAAAATGAGGTACAGATTAAGGCATTCCCAGTTAAAGATATAATTTATAACAAGTACAACAAAAGGAGAGGGTATGAAGGGGTATAGGAATAGTATGTATATATGCTATTGAAGTTAAGTTGGTATTTAGTTTCCTTGGCCACCAAAGCAAGTGACATGCAATGGATTGGCTTAAGTAATAGCAATTTATTGGCTCATGGTTTTGAGGGTAAGAGAAGTCCAAAATCAAGGAACTATCAAGGCAGTGCTTTCTCCCAGAAGACTTTGGCTTTCTGGAACTGGCTGCTGGTGATCTTTGGCTTTTCTGTCACATGGCAATGCATGTGGCACCATTTTCTGCCTTTTCCCTCTCTTCCCTTCTCTTCCAGATTCTGTTAATGTTCAGCTCTTGGCTCCGTCCAACCTTCTGTAACCTTCCCCACAAGGCCTTCAGTGATAGGATTAAAACTCATCCCAACTCAGCCTGTGGCCATTCCTTAACTGAAGTAACGTTATCAAAAGGTCCCGTTTACAAGGATTCATATCCATAGGAATGGAACAAGTTTTTTCGGGGCCAAAATTCCCCAAACCACTACAGTTTGTATCAAATCATATGTTACCATTTTTAGATTTAGGATGTTGAATTTAAGCAATCACAAAGGAAATATATGAAAATAAATACAGAAAGAAATTAGAAGTAATGCAAATTGGTACAATACAAAAAAATCAAACAAATATGAAAGTAAGAATTAAAAAGAGTAATTGAGGGGAAAAAAGATATAAAACTTACAATGACAAAATGGCAGAATAAAGTCTTGCATTATAAATAGTTATTTAGATAAATAACTGAAACTATCCAGACAAAATGCAGAGATTGGCAGAATGCATTAAAAAGTTTGACCTACTTTAGGATGTTTAGAAGACTCACCTTTAATTCAGGAAACAAGGAGCTTGAAAGTGAAAGGATAGAAAAATACCATCAAATAATAACCAAAAGAAAGCTTAGAGTAGTTAGTTATACTAATTAGTAACTATCAGATAAAATGGACTTTAACTCAAAAACTTATTAGGTGCAAAGAAGGTCACTATCAACTGATAAAGTGGTCAACTCAATACAAAGACTTGACAATTATACATATATATGGACCTAACAGCAGTGCCTAATTAAAAACCTTCACTTGTATCAGCAGACTTCATCATGAAAATAAAAAGACAACCTACCAAATGGGAGAAAATATTTGGAAATGATATACCTGATAAGAGTTTAATATCCAGAATATATAAAGAAATCCTACAACTCAAAAACAAAAAGCAGACAACCTAATTTTTAAAAATGGGCAGAAGATTTGAATAGACACTTCTCCAAACAAGATTTGAAAGTGGCCAGTAAGCACATGAAAAGATGTTCAAGATCATTAGCTTTTGGAGAAATGCAAATCAAAACCACAGTGAAATACCATTTCACACCTATTAGAATGGTTGCAGTTAAAAAAAAAAAAGGAAAATAACAGGTGTTCGAGAAGATGTAAAGAAATATGAACACTCGTTCATTGTTGGTCAGAATGTAAAGTGATGTAGCTGCCGTGGAAAACAGTCTGACAGTTCCTCAGAATGGTATGTATAGAATTACCATGTGGCCCACCTGTCTCACTTCTGGGTATGTATCCATTGAAAGCAAAGACTTGAACAAATATTTTCACACTGATCTTCATAGTGGCATTACTTACAATTGTCAAAAGATGGAAGCAATTCAAGTGTCCATCAACAGATGAATGGATAAAGGAAAATCTCAAGGAAGAAGTGATGTGATTAGGGCAGTGGGAGTGGGAGAAAGGACAGGATCCCATTTAGCCATTTACCCATTATGTACTACCCACTTACTCAGTTTTAGGTAATGTTCAAGCTCCAGGGAATCTAGTAGTTAATTAAATAATGTCCCTGTCCTTATGTAGCGAAGAAAAAAAGAACACACATGCAAAACAAGTATAAATTCAAATTTTTCTGATGCTGTAAAGTTCTTTAAAAAATGAAACAGAATAAAGGGTTAAATGTGATAGAGAGCAAGTGATTGAGTGGTGGAAGGCAGTGAGCAACAGAAAGAGGGAGGGATAGGGGCAATAGACCGAGGCCAGAACACTTAGACCTGTGGGCCTCAGTATGGAGGCTGAACTGTATAGCAGGTAAAAGGAAAGCCATTTAAGGTTATTTAAAGAGTGACATTGTTGCTTCAGACAGAGGAAATGCTATGTGGAAAATTTCTTTATATTGTACCTGAATTCATACATGTCAGAATATGGACTACGTTAATATCAAATTTTTGTAACATTTGCTTCAATGTTGAGAAAGAGGTTAGCTATATGGAGGGGATATAATGGGAAATGAGAACTTATCTACAATACTTTATTTTTAATTTTTATTCAAGAAGTTATAAGTTTGTGGAAAAATCATGCAGAAAATATAGAATTCCTGTATATCCCCCTCTTACCTGCAATTTTCCCTATTAGTTTGGTGCCTTTGTTACAGTGGATGAGAAAATATTATTATAATATTATTATTATTATAATTATACTATAAATTATAAATAGTTTACCAGGGGTCATTGTGTTGTATAGTCCTATGTGTTTTATTTAGGCTATATATATACACACATGTATATATAGCCTAAAATTTCCCCTTTAAATGCATTCAAATATATAATTCAGCATTGTTATTTACATTCACATTTTTGTGCTAATATTATCACCAACCATTAACAAAAGTATTCCATTACCCCAAACAGAAACTCTATACCAGTTAGGTATCAACTCCCCATTCTGTGTACCTATGGTGGCTCCTTGTAACCTATATCTTAGTTTCTGTTCCTATGCATTTGTTTATTCTAATTATTTCATGTATCAGTTAGATCATGCAATATTCATCCTTTTATGTCTGGCTTATTTTACTCAACATGATGTCTTCAAGGTTCATCCATATTGTCCCAGATATCAGAACTTTATTCCTTTTTATACTGAGTAATATTCCATTGCTTATATATACCACATTTTTTTGATGAATTCATCCGCTGGTGGACCTTTGTGTTGCTTCCACCTTTTGGCTATTGTGAAAAGATGCTGCAGTTAACATTGGTGTACAAATATCTGTTACAGTCCCTGCTTTTCAGTTCTTTTAGGTATATACATAGAAGTGGGATTGCAAGGTAGTATAGTACCTCTATAGTTTAATATTTTCAGACACTGCCAAACTGTTTTCCACATCCTGTTTTCCAGCTACCATCAGCTACACCATTTTAATTCTGACCAACAAGATACTAAGGTTCCCAATTCTCCACATCCTCACCAGCATGTGTTATTTTCTGTTTTTAAAATAATAGCATTCTAATGTATGGGAGGTAAAATCTATTTTTTTTTATGAGAGTAATTATCATCCTCTTGTTCAGTTCCTCCTATTTCCCATGCCCACTAGCCAGGTTACTTTATAGGACTTAATAATCCATCCTTTCTCTGGTAATTTGAAAATCTTTAACATATTTATTGCTTATATATAGTTGGACTGTTCCTTGACTACATTATCTTTAGTTATTTAATCTGATTCTATGTGCTTTTCAATTACTGAAGATTACTCCCATCCCAGCCCTGTTTTCGTTTCCATTCTCGAGCTTATATTTTTCAGAATTGTTTTGGTAAATTACACATTTGGTCAGGGTGCTTTGTTTTTCTATTAATGTGCTACTGGACGTAATTTAGGGTGTTAGTATCATATCCATCTATATCCATAAACTGAGAATGGTCTGTTTTGTTTTCTCTTTGACAAATGTTGAGTCAGAGTGGTGCTAGTTTCTTAAATAAATCTGAATATTTTCTCTATAGTCTTTGAATGAGAGAGAAGCTTGTTTTAAAAGAGCTTGTTCTTGATACTAGACTTTAATTTGACAATGTTTTATTGTTATTTTTTTAATTGTCCTATTCAGGTTTCCTAGTGTTTCATGGTTTCCTAGGAAATCATTATATATATATATTTTTTTTGGGCGGGGGGGTTTCATGGTCTGAGAATCGAACCTGGGTCTCCTGCAATGAAAGGTGAGTATTCTACCACTGAACCACCCATGCACCCAGAAATCAGTATATTTCATCAGTTAAGATCTTCACTCTTTTTTTTTTAATGCAGTTTATGGAGATATATCCACCCACTATATAAATCATCTGAAGTGTGCATTCGCTGGCTCACAGTGGTATCACATAGCTGTGCTTATGAGCCCACGATCAGGATCCTCACTCTTAATCTTCTGCCTAGGATGTTCAAGTATTTTCTAAATAATCTTCTCAAAGTGAGACTACTCCAGCTCACAATGTGAAACATCTTTCTGTGTTCCCCAATGCAGCCCACGCGCCTGAGCACATGTGCATGCGCACACACATCCACACACCCACACACACTTATTCCACTTCCCTGCTCTATTTTTCTCCCTAACCATTTATTACTGTCAAGTTTCCTGAATTATTATAATTACTTCCTTGTTCTTATTCCTAATTTTGAGTGTAATTATATTTTCCTTTTGTTTCTCAATGATTAGTTTTTATCTCTTTCCATCTTTTGATAGAACATTTTTGTTATTTTTCAATAGCAATAATGACTAAGGTGTACTATTCTGTCCAGATGTATTATTCTAAGTACTATATGTATTCACAGTATCCCTGTGAAGATACTATTGATATTCATTTCTAGATGAGGAAACAAAGTACAGACTTAAGTAAGTTGCCCATGGTCATAAAGCTAATAAATAATAGAAATTTGAACTAAAGCAACCTGGTTCTAGCACTCAAACTCTTAATCCTTGTGTTACCCTAGCATTTTGAATTTAATGCTTATTTATTAATTATTTAGTAATAAGAGTGTTAAGTTTTCTCCAGGGCATACTTTGACTACATTCCAAAGTTTTGCTACATTATATTATTGGTGGTATTACTTTCCAAATAATGTGTAATAATAGTTTTTTGTTTTTTTTTTTTTGCATGGGCAGCCACCGGGAATCAAACTCGGGTCTGTGGAATGGCAGATGAGAACTCTGCCACTACACCACCATCGCCCACCCAAAATAATGTGTAATAATAGTTTTGATTTCCTCTTCAACAAACAGAAGTTAATAGTAATTTTGGCTAACTTTTTATCCATTGTTTTCTTGTCTTATTAATTGCTCTATAGCCTGCACATTTGTTCTCACTGAAACTTTTTGAGTTTGTCTTTATTACAAAGAAGTCAGACATATGCTCAGACTTCTTTGTAAATATTCCATGGACATTCAAATGAAAACTTATCCTCTGTTAACAGGGCACAAAGTTTATATATTTTTAATCAGTCAGTGATACTGATTTTATTGTTTAGATTTTTTTACCTTTTAAAATCTGAGCTGTTAGTACTTATTATTTTCCTTATTTTACACATGAGGGAACTGAAGCACAGACAGGTCAAGTAACTTGTCCAGTAGCCAGGATCTTTGGCTCCAGAGCACTGTCACTCTTAGCTGACATTGCTTGAAAGACTTACTGCCAGGTTCTGCATAGGCACTTTTACATGATTATCTTACTTAATCTCACAAGCCATCCCATGAGATCACAGCAACCTTTGCATTATATACTATTATTTCCCCTATTTTATAGATTAAAAAATTTGGCCTAACTCATACAGCTAAGAAACAGCAAAGCCAGGATTTGAACCCACACAGTCTGCCCCCATACTTCATGGTGTATAACCTCACCCAGCTTACACTCTGAGGGGAAATGATTTTTCTTTTTCTTCTCCTCTCTTGATTTATTGGTCCATGATTATTCCACTCCCTACTCTCATGTCCTTTCCCATTCTTGTAGTCAGGCATTCTAATGGGTTTAATGTGTATCTTTTTGTTTGTAGATGTTCTTGCAAAATATGCATATCTGTGAGTATGTCTTTTTCATATATACAAATGGTGTCTCATTCTTATTCGTACATTTTTTTATCCAGCACTCCAGCTTTAATGTCCATCCAAGTTGCTCTGAGAACATCGAATCTGTTTATAATTTACCTACTACATTTATATCGCTGATGTTCTCTCAGTGATACTGAAATTACTTCCAACTCCTCACTGTTATCAAAGTGCTTCAGTAGACTATCCTCATGTATTTTTATTTATGGACTTACAAGAACATTTCTTTAGGATATATGTGTAGGCAAAGAATTTCTGAGTTATAGGATATGTGTTTACCCAGTGAGATTATGCAGTGCCAGGCACTCTAGAATGGGCCCAGTGATCTTCACGGCCATCACCAATGCCAAGCGTTCTTGGGTATCTGACAACAGTTGCCATTACCTAGCTTTCACATTTCTGCCTTTCTAATAGGTTGCTGACATTCTAAGTGATTGTTTTACATTTCATTTTGTCTTCATATGCAAAAATAGTTTTTAAAATGTCCTCTCCTATAAATTGCCTATTTATGACCCATTGTCATATGGCGTTTCTGTTTTTCTTCCTGTTAATTTCTAAGATGCCTTGTACATTACATTGTAGTTATATCGGTTTTAAACATTTCAAATATCGTCTTCCATTGCCATATGTATGTTGTGTTTAGTCTTGATATACTTGGTTGCATAGAAATTCTTATTTTGGTGTAATCAAATCCATCCATTTTTCCCAGATGTTATTGTGGTCTTAAAATTATTTAAAAAGTCCTCTTAGGGGAAACAACCAAGGAAATACAATAAAGTCGAAAAGTGTTGTGAAACAACCAAGGAAACTCAATAAAGTCGAAAAGTGTGATGATAGGGCTCTGGGTGTGAAATCTAGGCTAACAAGGTCAGGAAGGCACGCTGTAGAAGATAAAATTTAAGCTGAGACTTGAGTGATGTAGTAGAGCAGGCAGAGAGGAAAGAATATGAGAAATACCTAGAGGTGAGAGAACCTGGTATTTTGAAGGTACTTAAATAAATAATGTTTACCTGGAGAGTTACCATGCAGGGTAAGTAGACAAAGTTTGAAGGCATTCAGGCATTTGGATTTCATCCTAAAGACCAAGGACATTATAAGGTTTTAGGCAGAGGAATACCTTATTGCGTTTGCTTTATAGAAGGTCATGCTACCTATAGCAAATAAGCCAGAATTTTATTTTTTATTTTATTTTTTCACTCTCCTAGCCTTTAATAGGGGATTTTAACTCATCCCTACACATGCACTTACTCGCCTATTTATCTATCTATTTATTTATTAGGTTATTGGTCTTTGTTCAGTTATTTTAAACTCTGGTGTTTTTTTTTTTTTGTTTCCTTGCTATTTCACTTTTTCCTCCCTTTTATTTTGTTTATATGGATCATTTTGTTTTATTTTTTTTTATCTCTGATGATTTTCAAGTTACAAAAGCTTAATTTTCAATCGTTAAGATTAAAAAAAAAATTTACACCTGAATTTCTGTTAATATCAAGAGCAAAAAGTGACTTCTGATGTCTGTTGTGAAAGAAACTGAATATGGTTTCATTTAGCAGATTTCAGGGTGTTTGGAAATAATCTGGTGTTTTAATCCACACCATTTATCTTTGAAACAAACATTGTTATGGAGAATCTGTCTAAGGACATTGCGGATGGCTAAAATGCATCCTTAACCTTTTTTTTTTTTCCAGGGGAGAACAGATACCTGTAATTTATTTGGGGCTATGAATTGGTACATCATTGATGCAGAAGCAATTACTCAATTCATTTAAATTTTTTACTTCATTTGAGGAAACAAGCTCATTTTTGATAATTTTCTTAATAATGTATCAACTATACTAATTTTCACTTAAGAAAGAAACAGCCAATAAATTAAAATTCACCCTTAACCTTTTATTTTTATTATTATTTTAGTAACATATATGCAACCTAAATTTTACACCTTTAACTTCATTCAGATAATAAATTCAGTGGCATTAATTACATTCACAATGTTCTGCTGCCATCACCATTCTCCATTACCAAAATTTTTCATCCTTAACCTTTTAAAGCTGATGTTATGGAGAACCATCATGTTTTCCTTAAAAAATATTACTTGGTACCTCATTATTTGCCATAGTTATCTGTCTAGCTTTATCGTTGGGCTCCTTCAAAGGTTTAAAAAAACAAACATGTAAGTAACGTGCATTACTTACCTCTGCAGACATTTATTTTTGCTTTTTTTTTTTTAGCGGGGAAAGTACATGGACCAGGAATCGAACCTGTGTCTCCTGCAGGGCAGGGGAGAATTCTACCACTGAACTATCCTTGCACCCCTATTGTAAAATAAAAGTTTCCACTCTGTTCATTTTTTACTCTGGAAAAAGTAACCCTAAAATAAATGGGGCATATAAAAAGTAAGACTTTTCTCTTAAAATGTTTTATAGGTATAAATATAAATAGTGACTCTACAATTGGAAGAAAGCTGACTATTCATTCTGAGAAAAGCAATGGTGGGTATGAATGTAGTCTGAAAAGAAATATGTTCCATATTAAGCTGTCTTTAATTTAAAAATCAGTTCATGTAGCAACATTTTACTCTGGTATTGAGACTGTTTTTTAATGAATGAGCATTACAACTACATTATGAAAACTGACTTTTAAAAGCAAGTATATTGGGCAGGCCACGGTGGCTTAACAGGCAGAGTTCTCACCTGCTATGCTGGAGACCCGGGTTCAATTCCCGGTGCCTGCCCATGCAAGGAAAAAAAAAGTATATTAAAATAGATATACTGAGTCGTGTTTTAGAAATAGCAATAATATGTTGATTTTGATTTCTTGTTCATAGCATGTGAATTGACCCTGGTGTTGGAAAGCATTCTTCTTAAAATTATTAATATTGGGAAATCTACCCCCAAATTAGGCTGGTTTCCTTTTTCTTTTAAGTGCCAACATCTCGGCCAGGAGTTTAACCTTTACCATTAACAGGTTTAGGTCTGTGTGCTTGAAAGTGTGGGAAAACTGCTTATAGGAAGGTGCCATGATCTAAAATATAATATATAGATGTAATGATCAGGTTCGGCTGGAATATCGTGGGAAAATGGTAGATTGTGATGTGTATACTACATTGTATGTAATATACTTTCACTGATTTGTCCATGCTTGTATTTATTTATTTATTTGCTTGCTTGCTTCCAGCTGCTTGTCAGACATTGCTGTCTCTTCCTGTGGATTTTAATTTAGAAAATGTATTAGGTAAATATTGTATTTGTTTGAACTTTTAATAACTAAGAAGATTTTGTTTTCTGGCTTTTTGTAAATGGGAATATGTGAAAGTAATGTCTCTTTCTAAAGAAGTGGGAAGAAACTGCCATGAAATGTCTTCTTTTCTTTAACGCGACCTGAATTATCTTTTCATTGCAATGAATGTTGCTGTAGATCTCAACTATTCATGGACACATCTTAATTGTATTACCTATTATTAACTAACAGTAATAGTATTACCATATCTAATTATTATTAGTATTACCTGATATTAATAATGAAGGTCTAAAAAGAGCAAGATTTAAAACATGTATGAAATTAAACTCTGCCTTCTTTTTTTTAAATTTGAAGATACAATTCATGTTTGTCTTTAAAATATCAGATTAACGTAGAAATATAATGACTTTTTAAAGTGATTAGCTTTACATTTTATCCTGTTAACATTAAACATAGGTGACTATTTTAGAGCTGACGAATTTGCAGATCAATCTCCAGGAAACCTCAGTTCTTCATCTCTCAGAAGAAAGCTGTTTTTAGATGGGAATGGAAGTATCTCTGACTCCTTATCTCCAGCTTCTCCCAGAAGTCCTCATAGTGCTCAAGCATCACTTGAAGTGTTTTATTCAATAGATTTATCTCCTGTACGGTGTAGGAGCCCTGTTCAAACACCAGGTTCGGTAAGAAGTGCACTAATGGGACTGGTTAGTTTGCTGTAGATATACTTGTACATAGATGCTCATTATATTCGAGAGGAATAGTTGTCTTTTGGGTTTTTCTTTCACAAGGCTTAACCTAACTCATAGGTTGTCATTAATCTTAGGAATGTTTTTGGTCAGGCTCTCATATTTTATATTTAGAGGTATGTGTGATGCCCAAATTTATCATGAATCTCAATGTAAGCTATTTACACAATTATGTAAGATTTTCAGGGTAACATGACTAGATTGACATTAATGTCTGATGGTATAAATAATTAATTAAAAATTTTTCATGAACAGCTATTCAGTATGAACTTTAATGGTTTGTTTAAACATAATACATTTATATTTTGACTAAGGTATTTGAGAAATTTTTATAGCAATCTTTTTAGCTGTCCTTGTTACAAGATGCCTTTTGATGGTCCTTTTGAACAATTCCTAATTTATAAATGTGTTCTAAAGTTTATAAATATGAAGTGTGTGTTGAGAAATTAATTTATAAATTTTTTTTTTTTTTTTAATCATAGGGCCAGTTTTCTTCTAGCCCTATTCAGGGTAATGCAAAAAAATACAGTTTGGGAAGCATAGCCAGTCCACCTATTTCTTCACCTACTTTCTCACCAATTGCACTTCAAATAGGAAAGACACCACTCTCAGGTATGTCTGATAATAAAATACCTAGTTTAAATTTTTATTCTATCAATAGTTGTTATTAAAGCAGCTCTTTTTAGCTTGTATTAATTATATAGAGCTCTGAAATGATGACTACATCTATAAAACTTAGAAATTTTGGGCGGGCCACGGTGGCTCCATGGCAGAGTTCTTGCCTGCCATGCCAGGGACCCCGTTCGATTCCCAGTGCCTACCCATGCAAAAAAAGAAAGCGAGAAAAATTTAGAAACTTTGATTTTTTTAGAAAAGGAACAATTTACCTTCAAAGACTATGCTTCTCAGCAAAGTTCCACTCTAGGGTTAAATACTTTCATTAGCAGTATTTATATCAAGCACTATTAAAAAGAGAATTTTTAAAAGATGGGCAATTTTTGAGACAAATTGATTTTTGTATACCTTCTGACTTGTAGGTTTAGACGTTGGTAGTGGAATATTCAAATTTTATAATGGTACAGTTGTTTGAATAAGGTTTTAAAGTAAAGATAATGTGAAAAGATTCACATATTGGTCTTTGCATTTTGTAATTTTCTTTTTGAGAAAATTATAGTTCCTTTTGAAAACTATTCACAATTAAAAATCCTTGTCATAGTAAAACAAATTGACAAATAAAAAACTATAAATTTTGACTGTCTTTTCTTTATGCATATGTATGATGCACACACACATGGATACACATGCATTCACTCACATACCTGTATTATTCCATGTCCTACATTGTTCACAAAGCATTTTCCTATCATACTTCCGTAGATAATCTAAGCCATTTATTATTGTCTCAAAACATGACTTTGAATCACTATATAATATTCCATTTCATGAATGTATCATTTGTTTTAAGCCACTGATAAACATTTCAATTTTTCTAAGTTTTCTTTATCACATAACTAATGATTGTCCTTGTGAATACAATTGTGTTATAATCCTAAAGTTAATTTCTTAGAAGTGGAATAATTTCATCTCCAGGGTGATTTTTTTTTTTTTTTATAAACTCACCTTTATTTTAGCATATATCATAAAGAAGTCTTATGCACACTATATATTTTGACTAGGCATCTTATAAACTCACAGTTTTCTGTCTTTTTATAAATCTGTTTTATTGTAGTTCTTTAGTTCATGATAGCCATTTGGCTTCTTTTTTCTTTTTTGTGAAATATAAAACATACAAAAAAAGCAATAAATTTCAAAGCACATTGCAACAATTAGTTGTAGAAAAGATTGCGGTGTTTGGTATGGTTGCATTTCTACAATTTTAGGTTTTTACTTCTAGCTGCTCTAAGATACTGGAGACTAAAAGAAATATCAATACAATGATTCAGCAGTCATGCTCATTGTTAAACCCTACCTTCTCTGTATAACTCCACCATCACCTTTGATCTTTCTCCCACTCTTTAGGGGTATTTGGGCTATCCCCGTTCTAACTTTTTCATGTTGGAAGGGGCTGTCGATAATATGGAATAGGGGATGGAACTAGTTGATGTTCTGAAGAGGCTGGCTTCTACATTTCAAGACTTTTCTGGTCCAGGGACCCTCTGGAGGTTGTAAGTTTCTGGAAAGTTACCCTAGTGCATGGAACCTTGTAGAATCTTATATAATGCCCTAGGTTTTATTTAGTATAGACAGGAATGGTTTTGGTTGGGGTTTGGCAAGTAATAGTAGGTAGCGATGTCTAACTGAAGCATGCATAAGAGTGATCTTCAGAGTAGCCTCTTGACTCTACTTGAACTCTCTCAGCCACTGATACGTTATTTGTTCCACTTCTTTTCCCCTTTTGATCAGGGTGGCATTGTTGACCCCACAGTGCTAGGGTGAGAACTTCACTCCTGGATGTCATGTCCCACGTAGCAGGGAAGGCAATGATTTCACTTGCAGAACTGGGTTTAGAGAGAGCTAGGCTACATCTGAGCAACAAAAGTGATCCTCCAGAAGTAACTCTTAGGCATACCTATAGGTAGGCTAAGCTTCTCTGCTATATGCATAAGCTTCACCAGAGCAAGCCTCAAGCACGTAGCAGGTGGCTGGAGAAGCTTGAAGATATCTGCTTGTGAGGCTGAGGTGTCTACAAAACCATAAATGATACAAGAATTCACTCAAAATTAACAAGTACCCTGATAATGAGGTAGAGAAAAACCAAGTACCAACTCTGGAAGAATGGCCAGAAAAGTATGTGAGCTGCGACGTTTCATTTCATCAAGAATAAGGACATCAGCTAGTAAAGAAACATTTGGATAGTTTTCTTAACGGCAAGAGTGGACTCAGGATATTTTTTCTTCTTTGTGGAGAAGCAGTTGAGATGAGATGGTTTGCAGACCAGGCACACAGCATAGTTGGTGTGGAGACAGATCAGTGAGCTTTGGATTCTAGAATTTTTTAAAGAATAGGATTTTTCTTACTTGGTAGAACCAATTGCCGAAATTCCTGGAGCCAAGTTTTTAAGAGTTCTTCAGGGAACATTTCATTGTACTACTGCAGCATTTTTTTAATTTCCAGAGTAAACATTGGTGAATTTGACAGGATTTGGGATAGAGGATCCTTAGTCACTGTTAATACACGTGATTGAGATCACTGTGTTGATATAATGATGTCCCTAATAAGAAAAGGGTGCCAGTACCTCATGTCTATTGTTTCTCATGATCCAACTAAACATGGAGGCCCACCATTTTATATTGCAAACACTGACACTGAAAGGCTGTTCAGCACAAAATGCAATATTCATTGTCTTGAGAAGGTTGATGCTTTTGAAGAATGTCATAAAAGTTGGGGAATTGACTACATACTTAAAAAGATATCTATTTGCAGACAAAATCTAGCACATCAACATGTTTTTTGAGCAATTGAAAATCATACTCAAGCATGAAAATATAATGAATGACTAAAAAAATTATTTACCAATCATATCACAGACCTTTGTTCAAAAAAACATAATTTTTCATCCAGGGTATGGACAGATGAGTAAAAATTATGGATAAAAAATAAATAATAAGGACAAAGGGTAAAATGGGTAAATGTAAACACTAGTGGTCAATGAGAGGGGTAAGGTATATAGTATGTATGAGTTATTTTTCCTTTTTCTGGAGTGATGCTAATGTTCTAAAAAATGATCGTGGTGATAACTATGTGATGGTACTGTGAGCCACTGATTGCATACCATGAACAGAATGTATGTGTGTGAAGAGTTCAAAAAAAAAAAAGATTTAAGCCGAAAAAAAAAAATGCATATAGATTTTTCAGAGAAAAACACATAATAAAATGTTAAAAGTGACTACCTTTTAGAGGAGAGTAATTAGGAGTATAAACAGACTATACTTGTCTGTTTTACTTACAGATTATAAAAAAAAATTTCCATAAGCATGTATTACTTATATAATTAATATATAAAAGAGAAATGCAAGGCATATAACAAAGAAATATAAGAGAGAAAGATTGACATTAGTGTTTATATTTTTGCAAGTTAAAAAAAGAAAGTAATAAAAAATTATATAAAATAATTTTATTATCGACACTCCTTAGTACTCCTTTTCACATTT